>CM042239.1:75495379-75547879 GCA_023566225.1 Romanogobio albipinnatus | reverse complement strand
CACACATATAGTGTGCGAGAGACTTGAGATCATTTCTAGGCTGGATTATGCCTTTGACTGACTAAACTAGTGTGTGAAAGCACCTCGTCTGTGTGGCCCAGAGCATAGCTGTTGATCCTCAGCACAACGGTCACAGAGACGTACAGGAGCAGGAGGATGCCAGGATTGACGTACACGGGCCAGTCGTGCTGTGTGTTGAGCGCCAGGTCGAAAGAAGAGCAGTTTCCAGGCTTTATTACATCCTTCAGGCCAAAGAGTCTGGAGACAAACACAGAAAACACTGCAAAAAATGCTTTTCTTACTTAGTCTTTTTGTCTCGTTTTCAGTCCAAATATCTAAAAAATCTTACATTAAGAAGCATTTACTAGACAAGCAACAGTTTTTGTCTTGTTTTGGGGGAAAATAACTCAAAATTAAGGGAGTTTTTGCTTAAAATAAGCAAAATAATCTGCCAATGGGGTAAGCAAAATCTTAATTCAAACAGAAAACAAGATTATTTTGCTTATTTTAACCAAAAACTCTCTTAATTTTGAGTTATTTTCCCCCAAAACAAGACAAAAACTGTTGCTTGTCTAGTAAATGCTTCTTAATGTAAGATTTTTTTTTTAGATAAGCTACACTATGCATGTTTTGGCCACTAGGGGTCGCTAACCTCTTCAGGAATGAGCGTGGACTCATCCTGGTGGATCTAATCATGTTTATGGGGAAATAATGTTTCTGGATTCATGTTTTTAACATGACTGTGGTATGAAGCACACTGTGATTCTAACTAACACGTTTTTAGTTAACTTTACTTAAAGGAGAGGAATTTTTAAGTTAATCTTGATCGTTATAGCTTTGTGAGTACTGTCTATAGAAAAAAACCCGAACCGGATTGGTGATTGCAACTCGGAGCTGTTACAGTTAATGCCCAGAGCTCCCACTCAGATAACACGAGAGTTATGGGGCATATACATAAAGAGTGTCTTTGTGCCTCTTAACAGACACAAAATGCAATTAAAACGTCTGTCCAACATGAACAGGGCCCTTACATGACAACGAGATGCGTTTAGCAACTTAGCCATTGTTTAAACTCACCAAGATAGTGTTTTAGACGGCAAGCTGTAGTCTCGCGCTGAAGTCCCGTGGGAACTCAGTTGTAGCCGGTAAAATGTAAACAGTCCAGGGGGGAGTATATATACAAGTCGCCATTATGGAGATCAGTGTTTCCTTTAGTCGGGCATATTATTGTAAATCTCTTCCTATTGATGCAGCGACACGACAATACATCACAGTTATTTGGTTTCAAAGGAAGAAAAGTAATAAATATGTTGCTTTTAAAAGTTGACCTAGCTTCTGCTTGAATAATTAACTATAGTTAACGATGTAGACAGAAATGAGGTCACCTTTTAAAAGCAACCTATGTAATACTTCCCTCAATGGCGTATAATGATCTTTTACAATTGTATTGCTAAAATGTGAAACTTTTAATTGGGTTGATTAATTGAGGTCTAAAGTCTGCTTGCCACGGTCCGTAACGTTTGAGCGAAACTACAACAGCGCTAGACGCTATGCCGTCGTCCACGTTCCTTCGTTAAAATCGCAATTTTCTCACGCTTTATAAATAGTTGGAAACATTTGGGATATTGTAAGTACTCAACAAAATATATAACACCGGCCTAGTGTGTTTTAGATATTTTACTGCAAACAGGGCTGTACATATGTCGCACGTGCTACAAAAAAATAATCTGTGCGATGAATATATTTACCCCAGTAGCACGCGTGCGATACAGGTTAGCATTTGAGACAGAGCTCGTTTGAGTGAAGGGAGAATTTGTTTTGTGCTCGTGTGAGGTTAATCTAGGGCTGCACGATTGACTGAAATTCAACCAAAATCGAGATTTGTCTTTGTGAAATTATGAAAATCGCTTCCATTTTTTAAATAAATAAATGTGCAGATGAAGCGCAGCACTGATCAGGGCGGATCGATCGGTTCGCAATAAATGCTGCTCTATCTCTGCATGCACTGTGAGATGGAGTCATTGGCATTATAGTTTGAAAAGCGGCACGGTTTGCATGAAAAATTGCTAATAAAAGCTGTCAATCGCGGGCTCGGTGCGCACCGGACCCGAGACTCTGAAGGAGGCGGCACTCGAACTGTCCCGCGATTCACGTGAAACGGACTCGGGTGCGCATTTGTTCAGGAAGAAGCGTAACCTGCATATGTGTTTTAGCGTATTACAAGGTATTTAGTTCAATAAAACACATGTAAGGGATGATGGTGTTGATGATTTACCTGAGATACGAGTGTATTCGCGCTTTGCGTGTAATCAGGGCAACAAATGAACTTCATGCGACGCACATACAGTAAACCCAAGAGTCGTTCACTCAGCATAATAGCACCAAATTAATAAAACACAATATATTTACTGCAGTGTGTTTTCTATCATCTGCCGTGCACATTTTTGATGACGTAAGATGAACAAGTGCACCAGGGTTTGATAGAATCAAGTTGAGTGTGAAGCCAGACCAGCGCTGAACAATCCAGGGGCGTAAATCACGGGGGGGACAGGACCCCCCCCGAACCTGAGGGCTGTCCCCCCCTAAAAACCATGCTGAGTATTGTAAATAATATAATGATATATACTTAAAATAAATGTGTAAGTAGTAAAACAATACAAAAGCAAACGGGACAAAAAATGCGTTTAAGTTTAGAAACATTTTGAGTCCCCCCTCCCTCCTTGCCTCACAGTGGTTTGATCCACCGCACCTCAACTAACGTTACCCATAGACCGCAGAAAAACTACCACACAAGTTTGGGGAGGGAACAAAGCTCTTCAAAAAGTAGTCAATGCTATTTTATTCACTTTAAACGTCAGATGAAGTGATTATTTTCTCTTTAATACAGATTAGGCAAAGCCCTGTTAACATCACTTGCCCACCGTCGTTTTCATTTTTATTGTAATAAAATAATTTTGTTCCGTTAGAAAACAGACACAACAATTAAAACTGAAAGTGTCTGCTCAATACAGCACGAGCTGACAGACAAGATGATCGCGGAAGATTTGGTTTCAAAGCTAAATGTAAAAGCGCCTATTTAAGGGACCGTGTCATTGGACTGTTTTCTTGCTGTGTTTTTCATTAAGAATAATACGCTAATGAACCCAAAATTTAAGCAACCCGCCCCCGAATTGGCGCTAATTCTAAATCTAAAGTATATGCGGACGGCCGCTCCGCCAGATCGGTGTTGGGTTTTGCTCAATATGATAATCAGTGGCAGATCAGAGGCTTCTGCAGTTGAATATCTAAAGATCTGAATACGGTATCATAGTATAAAATACTATGTGGAGGATGCAAAATAATTTAATAATTATAATATGACTGCGTGGTGAACTTACTCATATTGAAACTACTATCGCTTTGTCGATGTTGGTCAGATAAAATTACATTAAGGGCCCTATCTTGCACCCAGCGCAATTGACTTTGTACACCGACGCATGTGTCATTCCTATTTTGCACCCGCGCAAAGCGCGCTTTTCCCTCCACAGAAGCACGTCGCTAAACTAGTGAATGAACTTGCGCTCCCTGGGCGGTTCAGCGCAAAAAAGGAGGCGTGTTCCGGCGCAAACAATCCCTGGTGCTATTTTGCTGTTCCATTAAACAATTGCGCCACTGACCAGAAAAAACCTAGTCTAAAGTCAGTGGCGCGTTGCGCGTTGTTCATTATGCTATTTTAAGGGCGCATGCTTGACCATAGCGTGCACAACGCGCATACACTTTGCTCATGTAATCTACACAGATGCAACAGTTATTTTTGCAAATCATAAATTGTTACACTAAAAAAATATTAACACATGAGATGACGGAAATCATTGTGGTGTGCCACGAAGATGTGAAAAAATAGGCATAAATCTAGCTTACAAATTATTCAGGCTAATTATTTATTTAACCGACGCTATTTTGGGTGGGTTTCTCCCATCCCCATACAACACAACTTCTCTGTCTTTCACTGCTCTTACAAGAACATCAGTCTCCTCGGCTGTGAACCGCTCCTGGCGTGCGCCTGGTAAATACGCCATAATAATAGCAATCCATAATGGAACTTGCGCACCTGCTTTTAAAGGGAATGTTGGATGACGCTCTGATTGGTTTATTCACGTTACGCCCAAACCACACCTATGAATAATGAAGCTACTTCAGACCAACCCATTTTAGATTTGCGCCGGGCGCAAGAGCCATTTATCCCGCCGGGAAAATAGCAACAGCGCCGAGACCCGCCCACAAAGTTACTTGCGCTTTGCGCTTTGACACTTGCGTTTCAGATCGTTAAAATAGGGCCCTAAATGACATTAGATCATTTTTCAGTGTACAAAAAAGCCAAATAAGCACAAAATGTTTTTTGTTTTTTTGTGGTAGGCCTACACATATCCTTGGCTGTATTATTTGTGTCCCCTTCAAAAATTGCTCTTGAGAAATTTCATGTTTATCATCCCCCCCAACTGTAAGATGAAATTTACGTGCCCAGTGTTAAAGCCCCTTAATGTGTATTAGAAAAAGTAACAACCTCTTTCCAAACTTGTAATGAGAAGCGTTTACAAACCTGTCGTCCAACAAAAGAGAACATTAATCGAGTGTTTGAAATGACCTACTTTTGTAATCTGACACAGAATGAGGCAGAAATGATATTATTTTATAATATTCTGTAGTGCAGTGATAGACCCGTGGTGTAGAGACGTGTACAGTACTTCTTTTCTTTCTCAGTGAGTACATAAGATTAAATAAGACATTAGAGTCACATTTTTTATCATAATTTAATATTTTATTATAAAACCTTAGAACTTTCTAATGATTTATGATTTCTGTAAAATATAATAACAATAATAATAATTGTTATTATTATTTTTATTCTTAAATATTTGTATTGTATAGCACTTTTTGCATTTTTCAGACATGGTAACAGAGTGTGCTACAATTTTGTGGGCTGTGCTACAAAACTTTCAACCTCTGTAGCACCAGTGCTATGTGCAAAAACAAGTTAACGTACAGCCCTGGCAAACTTACATATTGCACCTTTAACACACAGCACTAATGATCTTGCTGCATGAGAGTCTGGATGTGGCTTGTCTAGGACAGCGATGTGTTTTATCTCACTGTGACAGCTGTGACAGTGATCTGCATCAGCGCAGAGGTCAGCAGGGATTTATGGGTCAGGAGAAATGCAGAGAGCTGGGTGTCAGATCTACGGCTCGAGTCTCGGCGCGTTACGCAAGGCTGGCAGGAAATGACACCTTCACCTCCCCAGCCAGAGGCTCTATTTCAGTCCCGCAATGACTCGTATTTACATCACACACACACACACACCCTGCTCTCACACACGCCTTGTGTAATGAACACAGACTGCTCCTTTACCACAGCTATCAAGAGAGAGTGGAAATCATCTTCATAATGAACGTAATGATATTCTTACATGATCAGTATCTTTTAACATAAGGGTAAACATGAACGAAATAAACTTAAGCTTATTTTATTTCAAATATTTCAGCCAAGGCAACATTTCTTATTTTCATTTATGGTGGACCAAAGCCTGCAGGAAAAAGAATAAAAAATAAAAATAAATAAATAAAGTGCTGTGAAATCGATTAATCGCATCCAATTTACATAAGATATGTGTGTGTAGTGTGTATAATTATTATCTATATATAAATACACAATCAATGTATATATTTAAGAAATATTTGCATGTATACTGTATATATATATAACAATATTTTCATAAATATGTACATTTATATATATAGATAATAATTATACACACTACACACGCATATCTTATGTAAACACACACTTTTATTTTGGATGCCAGCACCAAAATTAATAAATAAATACATTTCTGTTTTGCCATGTGCTCCCCTTGTTTGTGTCATGTGATCCTGACATGTGTTCTGTGTTCTCATTGGTTTATTGTCTTGATTGTCCGTTGTCTTATCATCAGTCTCTGTGTATCTAAGCCCTCGTGTTTGCCATGCGTCTTTATCTAGTGTTTCTGTGTGACCCATTGTTGGTGAGTGTTCTGTTTGTGTCATGCCAAGTCCTTCTTTCTTTTATGTTTTGTTAAAGTTTGAAACACTAAACTGCAACTTCCTCCAGTGGATTAACCGTTACATGTTCTTTATTCTGCAGGTTTTGTCCTTCATAAACTTGATGTACTAAAATAACACAAATGAAAACTGAAATTCATGCAAGTGCATGGGAGGCATGTTGTTACTGTTATAATTGTTTATTTAATTCTTGGTGCTATTACTCAATACTTCCATGAGTTAGGTACATTTCAGACTTCTTCGCTTTTCATTAAAACCTCTAGGCTATTTGAGAACAATTGAATTCATAGTGTTTTATTATGACATATCTTTATTTAAAACATGGACAGTTAAATATGTATGCATTCCTGTATAATATGCCTGTATAAAACAAATCAAAGATTACTCTTTTACTGGGTGTCGGCCTTGCTTGTTCAAATATCGAGCAAAATGGTCAAAACACAGGTTTAATAGAATAGCTGATTTAATTAATGACAAAAATGATACACATATTAACAAGAATGATATTAAAGTATAGCTGCGAGCAGTAATTATCGGGATTCAAGCACGTTAAAGCATTTATGCACATGCTTTAGCAAACGTATCCATCTAGAAAAGACCATTTACAGGCAATTTACCACGGGAAATATGTTTTTTAAAACCTTTTTAACACTTATAGCGCCACCTATGGGCCAATCTCCATAAAGGTTTGCATGCTTGTTTAGAATCATATGTCGCATGTGCGCACCAATTTTCGTGAAGTTCCGGGTTTTCCTTTAGGAGTTTTAGGCTTTTGCGTGCACTTGGCCACACTTTTTTTTTTTTTTTAAATGACCCTGTTCAAGCTACCCAAAGGGCAAAGTTAAACTTTTTTTTGGATAATTATTGATCTAGAGAGTCCAGAAAATTGTACTGCATTGGTTTCATTCAGATTGAGTGAAAAAGGACTAGTTCGAAAAAGTTGTTTAATCACGAATATTTAATGAACGATTTGATTGACAGCAGTGGTTTTTGAGACAAAGGTGTTCAGTATGAGGAGATCTATCCAATGAAATGAATATTGTGTGTATGAAATTTCATTGGCCAATGGCGGCCATGTTTTTTTAGATACGGAAATGTCCTCATAGGCAATCATGGCTCCTTGGACCAAGACACTGCATACCAATTTGTAAGTAAATCGGCATAACGGTTGCGTAGTTATAGCGGTTTTCATGTTTTTTTTTTCACGTTATTGCGCCACCAAGTGGGCCATCTTTGCGTTTTTTTTACCGTGACTAAAGATTGGACCCATACATATGTGTACCAATTTTGGTGAAAATGTATCATTCCACTCACGAGTTATAGCTATTTTAGTAAAAGTGGCCCCGCCCACCTCAAACATTTTAGCACCCCTTAGCGACTGTGAATTAAAATTTCGATTTTTATAATTATTGATATTCAGACTCCAGAGAATCTTTCTGCATGGGCTTCTCAGAAATCGCTTACCGCACCTTTAAAGGGGGCCTCTTCTCCCATCTTATGTGGCGTTCACACCGGACGAAATTCCCGTGTGACAACTACACAACAGACGCGAATTCGCGTCATGGGAGGGGCTTCTATATGAGCCTATATGAGCCAGCTCGTCTCGGTCACTTGACGTCTTTTTTGTAAAAAATACTACTATTAATGTGTGACAAAACGTCGTTTAAAGACTTTTCAGGCGATAATATAGTTGTTTAAAGCTCAAATCTGTGGTTAATTTATAAAAAGAGCCTATTTGAGCATTTTATCTGGCGTTTTCGGAGTTGTGAGATCCAGGCGATCAGTGACATTCCGCGCTCGTTTACCCGGCGAGACCCGCCTTTCCTCGGCTAGTCCTTCTCACATTTGCCGCTGGCTCTGGCTCTTTTTTTCTGCTCCAGTCTCGTTGTGAAATGGCTGACATAGATTTTGTTGAGAGGGCAGCTGACTGTCCGACCTCCTAACCTGACCTGTCCTAACCCTTTCTTCCAAGCAAGATCCTTTTTATTCCTGTTCCTGTAGTGATAGGATGATGTATCATACAGCTCCGGGTATCCACATACGGCCACGATTATCTTGTCCTCCATTGTTGTTCGGATTTCTGCCTCCGCTTTTAAATGCGTCACTACTAGAGCAAGCTCGTGATTGGTTAACGCGGCGCGAAATATCCGCCAAAGTTCAGATTTTTCAACTTGAGCGATTCACGCGAATCGCACGTTCAAAACGCTCAATTCGCCTCAATCGCGCGAATCTCACCGCCTCAATCGCGCGAATCTCGACGCCTCAATCGCGCGAATCTCGACGCCTCAATCGCGCGAATCTCGACGCCTCAATCGCGCGAATCTCGACGCCTCAATCGCGCGAATCTCACCGCCTCAATCGCGCGAATCTCACCGCCTCATTCGCGCGAATCTCACCGCCTCATTCGCGCGAATCTCACCGCCTCAATCGCGCGAATCTCACCGCCTCAATCGCGCGAATCTCACCGCCTCAATCGCGCGAATCTCACCGCCTCAATCGCGCGAATCTCACCGCCTCAATCGCGCGAATCTCACCGCCTCAATCGCGCGAATCTCACCGCCTCAATCGCGCGAATCTCACCGCCTCAATCGCGCGAATCTCACCGCCTCAATCGCGCGAATCTCACCGCCTCAATCGCGCGAATCTCACCGCCTCAATCGCGCGAATCTCACCGCCTCAATCGCGCGAATCTCACCGCCTCAATCGCGCGAATCTCACCGCCTCAATCGCGCCAATCTCACCGCCTCAATCGCGCCAATCTCACCGCCTCAATCGCGCCAATCTCACCGCCTCAATCGCGCCAATCTCACCGCCTCAATCGCGCCAATCTCACCGCCTCAATCGCGCCAATCTCACCGCCTCAATCGCGCCAATCTCACCGCCTCAATCTCACCGCCTCAATCGCGCGAATCTCACCGCCTCAATCGCGCGAATCTCACCGCCTCAATCGCGCGAATCTCACCGCCTCATTCGCGCGAATCTCACCGCCTCATTCGCGCGAATCTCACCGCCTCATTCGCGCGAATCTCACCGCCTCATTCGCGCGAATCTCACCGCCTCATTCGCGCGAATCTCACCGCCTCATTCGCGCGCATCTCACCGCCTCATTCGCGCGCATCTCACCGCCTCATTCGCGCGAATCTCACCGCCTCATTCGCGCGCATCTCACCGCCTCATTCGCGCGAATCTCACCGCCTCATTCGCGCGCATCTCACCGCCTCATTCGCGCGAATCTCACCGCCTCAATCGCGCGAATCTCGCCGCAGAATGCCATTTCGCGTCTCTGCATTGACTTAACATGTAAATCACTCGCGCGAATCACGTCCGTTGTGAACGCACCATAACCCTATTCTCTGAAGCACATTAGAGAACAATGCAAATGCCATAGTATATGAATATGGTCATCTTACAGTACCACGGTGTAAATCAAAGTACCATTCCTGCACCACAATCATATCTTGGTGGTGCTATTTGGCCAAGTAGAACATGTTTCTGGATCAACATCTTTTGTTGGTCCTGGAACAAGAGTCCTAACCCCAAACCTAACCATTCCAAACCCAGCCCTGAGCTTAACCCTAACTCAAACCATGGTGTTGATCCAGGACCAAACAAATCTCAGTGACCAGTCTCAGTGGCTTACAGGAGTGTTGTTCCAGGACAAACAAGGATGTTGAACAAGGTATGGTACACTACCTGGCCAAAATGAGCCAATAACAGGGCCGTGAAATTGAAGCGAGCAGTTATGAACGTACAGGGAATGTGAAGAGAGAAATGAAGAGCTGTACCTGGCCCACAGGCCCGCCGGGGAGAACATCTCTTGTGCGAATGAGCTCTGATACAGGTAAAGACACACCAGGTGTCCCCCTGTGAAGAAGGCCACCATCACACACAGTGTATTAAACCCCAGATGGCTGATGGGAAAGTTGCACGCCCACCACGTGCACACTCCAATAAACAGGAGGAAGTAGAAGGCGGAGAACGCAGAGGGTAAAGTGATTCCTGGGAAGAGAAAGACATGCAATATGTACACTTTAAGATGCATGAAGTGAATTAATTCATATAGACAAAAGGTATGTGCACTTAAAATACACCATTTGGCACAATTTTCAAGATATTATATCATTTCTAGTCACACTGGATTGAAGAGTGGATTGAAAACAAAGCATTTTTAATAATAAACGGACCTTGTATTTTGTTTCCTCCATTCAATCTCTTTTCTTGTTTGTATTCAGGGCTTGACATTAACTTTTAATAGCTAGTGGTTTTCCAAAGTTATTAGCATTTTCACTGGCCACAGTTTTGACATCGATACCATGGGGAAAAACTGCCATATGGATATTTTTAATATCATCTCATAATTTGGCAGCAGGTTTATTAGGCTGCTGTCACTTTAAATGAACACGCCGACTTTTTGGGACTTTATCTTATTCCCCGTATCCCCCAGAGTTAGATAAGATCAATACACACCATTCTCATCTGCGTGCCATAACTCTGTCTGACACACACACCGCTAGCCTAGCTTAGCACAAAGACTGGAGGTTAACGGCTCCAGCTAGCCTAGCTTAGCACAAAGACTGGAGGTAAACGGCTCCAGCTAGCCTAGCTTAGCACAAAGACTGGAGGTAAACGGCTCCAGCTAGCCTAGCTTAGCATAAAGACAGCCTAGCTTAGCATAAAGACTGGAGGTAAATGGCTCCAGCTAGCCTAGCTTAGCATAAAGACTGGAGGTAAACGGCTCCAGCTAGCCTAGCTTAACATAAAGACTGGAGGTAAACGGCTCCAGCTAGCCTAGCTTAGCATAAAGACTGGAGGTAAATGGCTCCAGCTAGCCTTCTGCTCAATAAGTGACAAAATAACGCCAACATTTTCCTATTTACATGTTGTGATGTGAATGGTTACATCGTGTACTAAGACCGACGGAAAATGAAAAGTAGTGATTTTCTAAGCCGATATGTCTAGAAACTATACTCTCATTCCTGTGTAATAATCAAGAGCTGTGAGCCGTCCCATGAGTGCATCGGCACAATGATATTACACAGCGCCTTCTTAGTACACAATATAACTATACACATCACAACATGTAAATAGGAAAATGTTTGCGTTATTTTGTCACTTATTGAGCAGTAGGCTAGCTGGAGCCATTTAAGTCCAGTCTTTGTGCTAAGCTAGGCTAGCTGGAGCCATTTACCTCCAGTCTTTGTGCTAAGCTAGGCTAGCTGGAGCCATTTACCTCCAGTCTTTGTGCTAAGCTAGGCTAGCTGGAGCCGTTTACCTCCAGTCTTTGTGCTAAGCTAGGCTAGCGGTGTGTGCGTCAGACAGAGTTATGGAACGGAGATGAGAATGGTGTGTATGGACTGATCTAACTCTGGGGGATACGGGGAATAAGCTAAAGTCCCAAAAAGTCGGCGTGTTCCTTTAAGAGCTGACGCGCGGATCCATTACACTGTTACACATGCGTTTTCTTTCTGTTTACCTTCACTTAAAACAGAACTGAGTGTGTTTACGTGAATACTCACTGCATTTTGACATTATTGTGTGTGTATTTGACGCAATAAGCAGTGAAAAAGTGCTTAATTTAGCACTTAGAGACGGCTTTATGTGAGTGTGAGTACAAAATCTGCGAGAATTAGTAAATTATGAGCAATATGTGCAATCCCACAAAACGAGTGAGTGGAGGCGGGTTTGAGTGTCACTCAAAAGATATTGTGTGTCTATTCTGCGGGAAATGAGTATTGGAAGTGTTTCAGATATTTCAGTATCGATATGTATCGAAAGATTGATATGTTTGACAACACTACACTACATTTCAGATGCCTTTTTAAAAAGACTACAATTGAAAAATGCTATTTTTCGAAGTGCCAAGTATACCTGCATTTGCCAGGTTGGTGGGCTAATGTCAAGCCCTACTCATAATGTATTGCTTCTGTAAAGTGTGTTCTGTTCTCTCACCAGCCAGTGCCAGTAGTGTGATGGCCAGGATGCGGCCCATGTTCCTGAGGAAGCGCTGTGCTGTGGCACGCAGGCGGGCGGCCAACTGTGCCGCCCCACTGCTCGAGTAAGGACCCTCCTCATCCTCAGTCTCACTACAGGACATTCCCTCGTCTTCTCTCTCTCTGTCATCATCCTCGTCTTCTGTTTCGTCCTCCTAAAAAGAAGAGGACAGAGACTTTGTCACAGGTATTAGGATGGAAAAATAGGCCACATAAAGGCAAGTGGTGCTGACCGGTGTGCTGTACGAGTCTGGCCCTAAACCTTGAGGACTAGAGTCTGGCCAACTAGCAATTAGTTGAGACCGACCTTCTTACGTAACTGACTTTAAAAAGTTATGATCATCTAATTATGACCAAGAAATTAGATGACTAACTTGTAAGACTAGTCTAAGCTGTTTATGCAACTGATGTACTGAATGTCAAAGGTCTCATTTTGCAGGACTAACTTTTCTCTCCCATCGTAGCCCCATTTGCTGATCTCTTGAATATGAAAGCTGTGTTAGTCTCTTTCAAGGGCACAGGAAGGTTGTTCTCAAGGCTTTTCAGCCCAGTGTCCTATCAGTGTTCAGCAGTGTAAGGGTCATCCCTCATGTGACTCGATTAACACCGTCTCCAACACTAAACACTGACCCTCAAAAAGGCATCAGCTGCCCTTTGGAAGGACCCATGTAATGAATCTCTAAACCTTAATTAGTGAGTCGGCTAAACGCTCTCAGGGAACAAAATGTGCAAAAATGCTGAGCTTTACTAGTACAGCAGCTCATCACTAGGGCAGGAACCTTATCTTTGTGCCTTATTTACCCCTAAAAGGTCAAACTAAAGGGCCCGATAAACTCACTCGAACTCGAATTCTTCGCTTATGGGTGAAAAAAGGAAAAGCAAGCAGCGTCAAAAGAAATGAATCAGAGAAGATTTAGGCGGAGCCTCAGAATCAGAGCCACACCCACCTATTACATCATCGCCACGGACCAATTGTAGTTCCGGAACTTTTCCCGGAAAGTTCGCTTTGTCAACTCGAACTCTCGAAACAAACTCCAAATGAACTTTGTTTTGGCCTGATTTCGTTTGAACTGACGTCACACCAGTTCATTCTTGATTTCTCTTGAAGTATATCAGGAATCTTAAGGGTACTAATGGGGCAGGTCAGATACCTGTGTCTCTTCTTTTATACACCTATCCTTCTCAATGTTTCTTTTTATTATTTCCATAACCTGAATAATTAAGTTATAACCATTTTCTACATTTGATAAATCAGTTCACCTATAACCTCTCTATATTTAATGAGTAATTTTGGAGATTTTAGTATATATATATATTTGCTGTGTGCTTGTGGAAACACATTTCTTTAGGTGCTGCTCTGATGTCTGTGTTGAACGTGCTGACAGGCGAATGTCCTTGGTGTGTGTGTGTGTGTGTGTGTGTCAACACCCCGGGAGAACCCCTCAGCATGTGTTTAGCTATATGTCTTCCTAAAGTGACCTTAGGGTCATTGGATGTCAGGTCTACGTGACTTCTTAAGGAACCAGAGACACTGTACCTCTTTTATGCTTCTCTTACTAAATGGAATAAATTCACTTCTGTACTAGATGTAGTATCAGTATGTTTTGGAGAAGTGCCTTGTTGATAGTTAGTTAAGATGTTCTCAACCTTGAGGAAACTGTTATTCTCTGGAGCTTTTGTGTGTATGTGCTTTGCATGATCTGTGCAGATTCAGTGTTGGAGATGGGCTTTTCTGCAGACGATGCCAGACCTGGAGACGCCTTTATGTGACCATTTGCGTCATTGTAATCTAAATCTAGTCATGGGGCGACAACTAGTCTACCCATTTTAGTGATTTGCTCTACTATCTATCCTTGTGTGGAAATATACCCTGACTCTGCACTTTCTCTGAGCCAATCAGAATCATTCCACATGACAATAATGACGTGGTTAGACCTTGAAAACAGTAGAACTGTTCAGAAATTGTATGTACGTTAGGCGGAGGCGGGGAGACTGTTAGAGGGAGCATGGCCTACCAACTCCTTGTTGAGCTGGCTTCTGCTGACTCCTGACTCTTGGTCTTCATTTTTCACTACTGGTCCTGGGTCCTAAGCTGTTACCCCAACAGTACATATTACTACTTTTAGGGGTAGATATGGTACAAAAAGGTCTCTTTAAGGGTACTAATCCCAGTGACAACTTACACATGTTTTGTACAATTAAAAAAAAAATGTGCATGTTTGCTTTGGATAAAAGCATTTGCTAAAGGCATACAATGTAAATTTTCTGACAGTGGATACATTTTGAATAAAAGATATTGTATAATTGCTATGCAAACAACCATTTAAATCGGCCAAAGCTGGTTAGGCTGGTCTGATTAGCTGGTCAGGTTTACTTGTCAGGTCAGACTGGGAAACCACTGCTAGATCAGCGGTCAACCTTAGGTTGGTTTAACCCTAAAGAGCCTTCGGGACAAATGTGCGCAAAACCCTTTTGTTTTGATTTTTACCAAATGATTCCTTAATCTGAGTGGTACACGACTTGGCTACTTTTCTTAAATTTGCCACCTGAACACACAACAAAATTGGAATCTATTCAACAATGTTAAGTGCTTTAAAATAAACTCCTTAATTGGTCCTTCGTGGACAAAAGTGGACACCCATAGGAAATGAATGGGAATAACTCCAAGCTTTTTATGTGAATTTGTCCAATAAAAATCAATAAATCCAACACAATGCAGATCATTCATACACACAAATGAAGGGGTGAGCCTATACAGCATTCTCAATGTGGCACACACACACAGTTTCGTCCATTGGCTATCACAATATCAAAAAGATTCAATGCCATCTCATCCTCAGGACGCTTGTTGTAACATCATGGGAAGCTGTAAACAAAACATGGTTTCCAGATGGAAAAATGCCAGAAGTTATGAAAATGCCTGTTGTATGTCGAGTAGTTTTTTCCTTCTCTTTATTTTCCCTTTTGCCTTTCAGAGCTTTCCGCTTCATGCACTTGTGTGTTGAGAGCGTATGAAAGACCCAATTTATTTATAAGTTTCATAACTGTCTTCATAAGCCACCTACCAATCAGGACTAACCCTCCAGGTTATGTCGTTTAAATCAAACAGTAATACAGAAACTATTTACATTTTCTCCTCCATAAGGCAGCGAGTGCAGAGACATGTATAAACGCATCAGGATATAACTGCGTTTCCCATTCGTTCAGTCTCATACCGCAGGCCAATACTTAGGAATGCGTTGCTTAAATATTATGCTGTTCCTATAACAATTTACAAGGCAGGTGGTTGCAAGTTGGCTAAAACGCTACAATGGCCTACATGTTGGCATAAATCAGTAGTTCCACTGTTGTAGAAGTCATGTGGAGATGAAAATTGCTACTCTTAATAACCCGCCACACCCAGTTCAGTTCATGGAGCTTTCTGCGAACAAGATGATGATTTGAAGTGGGTGTAATAAATAAAAAAGTCCCCAGCGCTGATTCCTTTAGCAAATTCATTCACTTAGATTGAACTGACTGGTCTTTTTAACCATCATCTATAATAAATACATTCTATAATAAATGAATATAGCTGCGAGCAGCGATTATTATGCTTTAAGCACTTTAAGCACATTTGTAAAAAGGTTTTATGTTTTATTTAGCAAGCATGTAACCACTTAAGTCATAAATGGAAAAGACCATTTACAGCCAATACAAGCCATTTACTTAGGAAATATAGTAGTTTTAAAGCTTTTTAACCGTTATTGCGCCATCTATGGTCCGATCTCCATAAACGTTTGCATGCTTGTTTAGAATCATATGTTGCACGTGCTCACTAAGTTTAGTTTAGGATTTATAGACTTTTAAGTATATTTGGCCATGCCCATTTTCTAAATGACTCTGTTATAGCTGTCCAAAGGCCAAAGTTCACATTTTTTTGATAACTATTGACCTAGATAGTCCAGAGAATTGTGTCACAGAGGTTTTATCAAGGTTGAGCCAAAAACCTAGGTCTTATTCGCGAAGATTTAAAAAAATAAAATCTCCAATATTTACAGAACGGTTCAATTGAAAGTGGCGGTCCTACAGGCAAAGCTACTCAGAATGAGGCGTTCTACCGTATGGTGTGCGAAAAATCACATGATATACAATCCTCTACCCCCTGGTGGCCTGATTTCTTTAGAATTTTTCACAGAGGTCGCAAGTCAAACAGGCCCAGCGAGTTTCCTTCCGATCGGCCTCCGGTTACCTTGCCTGACAGCCGCTCGAACTTCATTGGCCGATGGCGACCATGTTTTTTGAGATACTTGAATGTCCTCAAAGGCAGTCTTGGCACCCTGGACAAAGACACCGCATGCCAGTTTTCAAGTCGATCGGACTGACTGTTGCTTAGCTATAGCCGTTTTCGTTATAGGCCACTTTGCACGTTTTGGACGTCAATCGAAATTGACTTTTTTTTAAATAATTATTGATTATCAGACCCCAGAGAATCTCTCTGGACTGGTTTGATTCCGGGCGAAAACCTAAGACTAGTTCACAAAAGTTGGTTTTTCGAAAAATCCTAAATACCCGAATATTTCGTTTTAGGAGTTATACACTTTTGAGCGCTGTAGCGCCCCCGTCAGGCCGATTGGGACGAGCTTTGGTGTCGCTATAGACGATGTGAGTACTACCAACCCTCAAAGTTTCACGTCTCTACGACTTACGGTTTGGTCTGCCCGATCACTTTTAGGGGTGAATGCTGATCCTTGGAAATTTTGAGTTTCAGCGCTACATCCCTAATACAACTATTAGTGGTGCTTGCTATGGCCAGTGGGTTTCATATATTAACTCAGATACACTGTGGTCTTACATTTTCTTACCCAATGTTATCGATTTGAGAATTACCTGCCTCTTTATATCATGTAAAAAACTAATTGTGGTTGATCATTTTATAAGTTGGTCAGGTGGAAGCTTCCTGTCTAAGTGTATCTTATGTTAAGATAAAATATCCTCCAGACATTATGTAAAAAATGCCTTGCAATGCTAATGTTGCCCATGCCCATAGTGCTATAGATGTACACTATATTGCCGAAAGTTTTGTGACGCCTGCCTTCGCATGCACATTAACTTTAATGCCATCCCATTCTTCATCCGTAGGGTTTAATATGGAGTCGCCCACCCTTTGCAGCTCTAACAGAGTTTGAGATGGGCATCAGGGCGGTATTCCAGAGAGCAGGGCCATGTTAACCTTGCTTTCTGACTGGAGTTTAACTGTTAAATCATGAGTAGTGTGTAACTTGATAAGCTAGAGTTTAGCATCGCCACCGCAGCGTTTCAGGGTAGAAACGAGTCAGACGGCTAATCAGAGGTCAGCTTTGGATCTGGGAAAGATATTCATATATAAGCAGTGTTGAAACGGTGTCTATTGTTAGATTCCAGTAAAGCAGACACGCACGCCTGCTCAAGCACACGGGCCTCTATTGCTAATTGATCTTATAAAGGGCCTATTTTTCTATGCTGACACATATGGTGAGCCAGACAGTGTTTGTTGATGTTGTTGGCTTGGCAACAGCAGCAGGAAGTTGTCAGATTTGGGCCGCTGTACAGTGCTGGAATGGAGTCAAATAGAGGAAAAAAAGAAAAGAAATGGCATAAAACATCACAGGGTGGAGATTGAGGAATCCAAACTTTCACTAGGAACAATGCTCAAAGAGAATCAAAGAATTTGATGGTTTAAAAATAAACTTACTACTTCATTTTTTGATGCTACTTCATCAAAAAAGTACAGTATTGAAATAATGTGAAGACTAAAGACATAAATCAAGACGTGAGCGGATGCCTTTTGTTGAGATTTCAGCTCTGGGCTTCTCTCAGTCAAATGAATGAGGTGCATCATGGGACTTCCGAAAAGGAAGAGTTCACATTGGCTGCGTTTCAGTTTGCACCAACTCATCCTTTTAAATAACATTTTAGCTTGAAGCGGCACAATTTCTCTGATACACATAAGCCTTCAGGTCAAATATTTCTGTACAAACTTTTATGCAACTGTGCTGAACTAAAGACTAATGAGTGATGAGTTTTGTCTCATCACCGATCAGGCATAACATTATGACAGATAAATAACACCTGTTATATTAGGCAGCAAGTGAACATTTGTCCTCAGAGTTGATGTGTTAGAAGCAGGAGAAATGGGCAAGCGTGAGGATTTGAGCGAGTTTGACAAGGGCCAGATTGTGACGGCTGGACGACTGGGTCAGAGCATCTCCAGAACTGCAGCTCTTGTGGGGTGTTCCCGGTCTGCAGTGGTCAGTCTCTATCAAAAGTGCTCCAAGGAAGGACCAGTGGAGAACCGGCCACAGGGTCATGGGCGGCCGAGGCTCATTGATGCACGTGGGGAGCGAAGGCTGGCCCGTGTGGTCCGATCAAACAGACGGTATTCCCTGTGGCTGTGGCTCTTTCAGCAGATAATGCGCCGCCACAAAGCACAAATGCTTCAGGAATGCTTTGAGGCGTTGACTTGACCTCCAAATTCTCCAGATCTCAATCCAATCGAGCATCTGTGGGAGGAGCTGAACAAACAAGTCCGATCCATGGAGGCCCCACCTCGCAACTTACAGGACTTAAAGGATCTGCTGCTGACATCTTGGTGCCAGACACCACAGCACACCTTCAGGGGTCTAGAGGAGTCCATGCCTCGACGGGTCAGGGCTGTTTTGGCAGCAAAAGGGGGACCAACACAATATTAGGTCATAATGTTATGCCTGATCGGTGTATTATTTTCCACAATATGTTGAAGCACCGTCTACAGCAAGGGTTCTCAAAATAAATGTAGGACCTTATGAATCACAAAAAACATGGACGGAATCGCAAAATTCAGTCATAAAAATGGAATTTACAGTATAACAGAAACTCACAGGTCTTCGGAAAAATGAAACGAAAGGATTTACACCTCGAAGAAGGCGGAGCCTCTGAGCCACATCTACCTATTACATCGTCAGCACGGACCAATGGGAGTTCTGAGGTGTTCAAAAAAACGTTGAAATGTGTTTGTTTGAAGTATAACATGGCCTTTAGAACCTGCCTTCACATAGATAAGCAAATCATACAATAACATTTGTGCATTTTCTAGTGCATTTTGTGCGTACCCATGCAAAAATAATCATTACAACGTTAGACTGTTTGTGTGTTTGGTTGATTGGTAAATGGTTACTTGTTGTGGGTGGATGTTTTGTGTTGCTCATTGGCAAGTCAAGAAAAGTAATAGCTCACCACTCCTCAATAAACTGCACAATGGCCTGATTTTGGTCCAATTACCAAAACCATGTGAGCAATAGTCATAGAGATGCTGGATAATGCTTCTGCTTCTCAGCTTCTCACTTTTTTAGTTCTTTTTAATTCTTGTTGCTATGTGAATTGTGCAAGCATTCATGTTCACCAACACAAAACAAAACTCTGACTTCAGCTGCCATGTGACCTTGTGGCCATGGTTACACACACACACACACACACATTCACATTCATAGTATTTTCATTTACAATCCAGTGAAGCACAACACTTTTAGGTCTCGCAATGAACTTTTGAGGAGTTAAACCGCTTTCCAAATAGCACTAGTTACTTCTGTGGGTTTGTAAAGTCCAAATAAATAAAAACATTAACATACACTATATTGGCAAAAGTATTGGGACGCCCCTCCAAATCACTGAGTCCAGGTGTTTAACCCCTTCACGCAGGCGCTTCTACACACATCAGTGAGAGAATGGGCCGCTCTCAGGAGCTCAGAGATCTCAAGCGTGGGGCCGTGATCGCTGGACACCTGTACAATAAGTCCATTCGGGACATTTCCTCACTACTAAATATTCCACGCTCAACTGTTAGTGGGATTAGAACAAAGTGGAAGCCATTGGGAACAACAGCAACTCAGCCATGAAGTGAAATCACAGAGCGGGGTCAGCGCATGCTGAGGGTCACAGAAGTCACTCCAGACCTCCAAACTTCTGTGGCCTTCAGATGAGCTCAAGAACAGTGTGTAGAGCTTCATGGAATGGGTTTCCATGGCCGAGCAGCTCATCCAAGCCTTACATCACCAAGTGCAATGCAAAGTGTGGGATGCAGTGGGGTAAAGTGTGCCGCCACTGGACTCGAGAGCAGTGAGACGTGTTCTCTGAGTGACCAATCACGCTTCTCTGTCTGACAATCCCATGGACGAGTCTGGGTTTGGCGGTTGCCAGGAGAACGGGACTTGCCTGACTGCATTGTGCCAAGTGTAAAGTTTGGTGGAGGGGGATTATGGGGTGGGGTTGTTTTTCAGGGGTTGGCCCCTTAGTTCCAGTGAAAGGAACTCTTAATGCTTCACCAAGACATTTTGGACAATTTCATGCTCCCAATTTGGGGACGGCCCCTTCCTGTCCCAGCATGACTGCGCTCCAGTGCACAAAGCGTCGCTCCATAAAGACATGGATGAGCGAGTTTGGTGTGGAGGAACTTCCTCAACCCGATAGAACACCTTTGGGATGAATTAGAGCGGAGACTGAGAGCCAGGCCTTCTCGTCCAACATCACAAATGCGCTTCTAGAAGAATCCCCATAAACACACTCCCAAACCTTGAGGAAAGAAGAGCTGAAGCTGTTAGAGCTGCAAAGGGTGGGCAACTCCATATTAAACTCTACGGATGAAGAATGGGATTGCATTAAAGTTAATGTGCATGCGAAGGCAGGCGTCACAAAACTTTCGGCAATATAGTGTACATCTATAGCACTATGGGCATGGGCAACATTAGCATTGCAAGGCATTTTTTACATAATGTCTGGAGGATATTTTATCTTAACGTAAGATACACTTAGACAGGAAGCTTCCACCTGACCAACTTATAAAATGATCAACCACAATTAGTTTTTTACATGATATAAAGAGGCAGGTAATTCTCAAATCGATAACATTGGGTAACAAAGTGGCAGGAGCATATGCATTTCGTGGTCAAGATTTCCCTGCATCTAAAAAGTACCAAGTACAGAATATTTTATAGATATAACTCAGCAATAAAGCAGCTGTTCCTGAGGATATCACATTTGTTTGGCAACACTTCAGTAAGAAAAAAATAAGAGAGCAATATGAACGAGACACGAGAACGAGACGATAAAATACATGACTAGAAAGATTGTTAGCAGGTGCAAATGTTTTTCCTCATCATCTTGTAGTGAATGTCATTCCAGTTCTACTTTCTGAGTATGAATGATCATATGCAGTAAAAGACAACAAGCACTGTAAAGGTTTAGCACAAACTCGACTGACTGGCTTCTCTCCTGTATGATCTTAAAACTGCACATGATTTATGAGCTTCCTCAACGTCTGACCTTCTAACTGAACTCCTTCCCACAAACTGATCATAGATCAAGTGCAAACATAATCAAAGCACTCAATATTCTCAATATTCAAAGTGCAAATAGAGACCGAATTTGTCTTCAGACATGATCCAGAGCTCAGCGATGCTTAGAACTACACAGCCCAGCCTAAGACAGCTTTCACACTGAGAGATATTCTCATGGGAGTCGCTAAATCACGTAACGTACTGAAATCGTGTTTGAATGAGCGCTAGCGTTTACTTTCACTTTCTATTTCGTGATTGTGTGTACTGTGTGAATATTTCCAATGAGGAAAAATGTCCAATTTTACAAAATCCAATGAGGAAAGAGGCTGGTGTACAAGATGCAGTTTGCCGCTCTTATTCCTGCTTTTAACATTTATTTCACACTAGTTTTATTTTTATTTTTTATAAATCATTACTTAATTAAAACTAGAGAGATAATATTGCATACATGAGTTTTCCAATTAAATGAAAAGATATGGACAAGTTAATTGTTAGGCATTAAAAATATGCAAAATTATTTATTAAATCACCTGTACATGAACCTTTTTAAAAATCAATTTGAAGGCTTTTAAGACCTGCACATATATGATATTTAACAGATATAATCGCTAACGGCCCGTTTCATATGTGTACGTGCTTTTCTTCTTTTTATTTTTGGAGTGGTGATGAACTATTGCTCTTGTAAATACTCGCCAGCATTGCAGTAATGACAGTCTAGATCTTTCAAATGCATCCAAATTACATCAAAGTGCAACCGTACGGTGGCCTGCAGGGGTCAAAAAGTATATAAACAGTGAATTTTGAAGTGATCTCATCTTGAAAACTCAGAGATGTGGATTCGGACGGCAATTAAATGACCACATGACCTTGGTGTTTGTCTAAAACAGGAGGTAATTCGGCCGGGGATTTTTACGCGGGTGGTGGGAGAAAAACACTGACATTCTGGATTCAGACGGCAATATGTCCTGTCAAGAATATCAGGCCATGAGGAAACATTCCTCCACATATTCCCATGACGAGCTGCTGGAGCACACGGAGAACAGGAGACGCTCACTCACCTCATGGAGAAGGGAGGACATGTGCGGGACGAGCCCTTCCTCTCTCTTCTTCATCAGACAGCAGCAGAGGATCAGGGTGATCAGAGAGATGAAGAAGATGCCCAGATCTGGGGTCAGGAGCCACACCACAGCCCAAGGGTCATCCAGGGGCAGCCTGAGGGGGCAAGAGCGAACGCCACGGTCAAACCCAGCTCTCAGCAATGTGGAGCCAGACAGGGCAGCAATACAATACAATTAATCAAATAAAATAAAATAAATAAATAAAAAATAAAAAAAAATACAATCAAATAAAAAAAATACAATCAAAAAAAAAAAAAAAAATGTAATAAAATAAAATACAATTAATAAAATAAAATAAATAAAATGAAATAAAATAACATAAAATAAAATAATAAAATAAAATAAATAAATAAAATAAATAAAATAAAATAGATAAAATAAAATAAAATAAAATAAATAAATAAAATAAAAAAAATACAATCAAATAAAATAAAAAAAATAAAATAAAATAAAATACAATAAAATACAATTAATAAAATAAAATAAATAAAATGAAATAAAATAACATTAAAAAAAAAATATATATATATATATATATATATATAAATAAAATAAATAAAATAAATAAAATAAATAAAATAAATAAAATAAATAAAATAAATAAAATAAATAAAATAAATAAAATAAAATAAATAAATAAATAAATAAAATAAAATAAATAAAATAAAAAAAATACAATCAAATAAAATAAAATAAATAAATTAATAAAATAAAATAAATAAAATGAAATAAAATAAAAAAATTAAAAAAATAAAATAAATAAAATAGATAAAATAAAATAAAATAAATAAAATAAAATAAATAAAATGAAATAAAATAAAAAAATTAAAAAAATAAAATAAATAAAATAGATAAAATAAAATAAAATAAATAAAATAAAATAAATAAAATGAAATAAAATAAAAAAATTAAAAAAATAAAATAAATAAAATAGATAAAATAAAATAAAATAAATAAAATAAAATAATAAAATAAAATAAAAAAATAAAGAAATAAAAAAAATAAAAGAAATAAAATACAATTAATAAAATAAAAAATACAATCAAATAAAATGAAAAAAACAAAATAAAAGAAATAAATTAAATAAATTAAATAAATTAAAAAAAAAACAATAAAATAAAATAAAATACAATAAAATAAAATAAAATTAATAAATAAAAAAAAATAAAAAAATAAAATAAAATAAAAATTATTATTATTATTTTTTTATTATTAAATTAAATTAAATAGAATAAAAGAAATCTATATACATTAAAAAATACATCAAATAATAATAAAAAATTCTTGGGTATCACAAATAGGGCTTGAAAATGGCCAAATATCATAAAATAAAAAAAATAAAATATATATATATATAAATAAATGAACAAACATTATTTTATAATAATTATAAACATTAACCTTATGATTGTAAGATCTGTAAAGTTGATTTGAAACAATGCATTATAAAAGAAGGTAAAAAAGGTAAAAGGTAAAAAATAAGTCACAAAAAAAAAATCAAATCCAAATTCTTCGGTCATAAGTTCATGATTAGGGTAAAAAAACAGGGCTTAAAATGTCCAAATATCCTTTCATATCGAAAATAATAATAATAAAATAAATAAATTCGCTATATGCTATATAATATGCTATATTATCGCACTAATCTGCTAAATGCAACTTAAGACATTGAGATATAATAAATAAAGTTGATTCTGTAAGGTCTTGGGTATCACAAGTTCAGTTAATGCTTAGGGTTAAAAACAGGGCGTAAATGGCCAAATATCATTTTTTACATGGAAAAAATATATATAATAAAATTAAATTAAAAAAGATTTTAAAATAAACAAATAAAATAAAAACCTATATGCTCTATATATATATAAAATGGTCCAGCTCTAATCTGATCAATGTGATTAAAATACATGAAGTTGATTTGAAGCTAATATGCAAACAAAATAAAATAAAATAAAAATTCTTCAAGTTCATGATTAAGGTACAAATCAGGCTTGAAATGGCCAAATATCATTTCATACGTAAAAAAAATTAAAATGAAATCAATAAGCTATATATATCTATTATCGTCCGGCTCGAATCTGTTAAAAGCAACTAAAAGACATTAAGATATTAATCTTTAACAATGATTCTCTATAAAGTGGATTTGAAACAATGCACTATTAAGTAATACGTAAGTACAAATAAGTAATAAAACATAACATTAAATAAAAATGCTTCAATGTCATAATTAGAGTAATAAAAAAATAAGTAATAAAAATAAAATCAATATTATCGTCCGGCTCGAATCTGTTAAATGCAACTAAAAGACATAACGATATTAATCATTAACAATGATTCTCTAAAATAAAATTCTTAGGGTACAAATGAAAATGGCCAAATATCCTTTCATATGGACAAACTCAAAATAAAAGCTTTCTGCTCGAATCTGTTAAAAGAGAATATGAGACATTACGAATCATTACGTTCATGTTTATAATATCGTAACGATAGCAAAAGTTGCTTTGAAAGTGCGCTGTTAAAAAAAATAAATGTAACTGATTGATTTAAAGGTGAAGTGTGGTGTGTCTAATGCCCTGCGGTCTGTGAACGGCTCAACCTGACGTGTACACGCTCTCATTCCCCACATTCCCCACATACCTGGACACTCCGACATGCCTCGATAGAGTCTCCCACGAGCTGCCTACAGAGAGAGAGAGAGAGAGAGAGAGAGAGAGAGAGAGAGAGAGAGAGAGAGAGAGAGAGAGAGAGAGAGAGAGAGAGAGAGAGAGAGAGAGAGAGAGAGAGAGAGGGAGAGAGAGAGAGAGAGAGAGAGAGAGAGAGAGAGAGAGAGAGAGAGAGAGAGAGAGAGAGAGAGAGAGAGAGGGTTTGTGTGCTCAGGTTAAAGTGCTGGACATTGGTCATAAAGTCAAGCCAACCGCAGGTGCCCTTGCAAAGCTAAGGAGACATTTGCACGAGCCACTGGACTCTCCTGTGCCAGAGTCAGCCAAAGGCCACACGCCCCTGAGTCTCCGCGGTCAGCCTGCTCAAAGATGTCTGAAGCGGGACTTACAGTTGTGTCCCAGCGCATCGTCCAGCCCGGGGACGGAGTAGAGGCAGATCTGGAAGCAGACGTGAGCCGAGAGGAACATCAGACTGGTGCTGAAGAGGGCCTTGATGAAACGTCCAGTGTGTCCTGAGGGACGGAGAAGATCAGGGTTACCACAGAGGACACTACCAGCTCACAGACCGTCCGTCCCACACAGCCAATATTAGAGCTCGAGGAAACACTTCATCAGGACTAACTCTGATGTTAGCTTGAGAAAGCCTGAGCGGAAAGTGTGTTAACTGTCCATTTGCCACGGCATGTTTAAAACAATCATATCCGATATTTAGACTGATCTAATGTTGACATTTACATTTATGCATTTGGCAGACGCTCTCAAAGCGACTTACAGTGCCCTTATTACAGGGACAATCCCCCTGGAGCAACATGGAGTAAAGTGCCTTGCTCAAGGACACACTGGTGGCGACCGCTGGGATCGAACCAGCAACCTTCTGCATATCAGTTCCATGGTTTAACCCACTGGACCACCATCTCTAATGTTGACAAACTATAGATCATTCGAAAGCTTACGAACTCAAGATTCATCCTGTGATATCGGATTGTGTGTTACCATGGAAACAGCACTCGTCTAGCGGCTCCTCCCCCTAGTGGGCGTCGTCATGTTTCATATTACAACATTTATTTAAAAAACTTAATAATAAAAACCTTTTCTAATCTTGACAAAACACATATCGTCGGAAAGGTCTGAGTTTCACGGTTCTATATCTGCAAACTGTTTTGTGATATTTGGACAAAAATATATAGATTTGTTACAGGAGATTGCGTAAAAAATAATAATTGGAATTTGAATGACACCCGGTGGCTGTTTGTGGTACAGCGCCTAAACAAAATCTCATGGGGACTTCAATTTATTCTGATATCAACTTCAACTTCTGACAGAGAGAGAGCAGGGAAAGGAAATGCAGCTGAACAAATACGCGTGTTTTAAATAGCGTAACAATAAAAAAATAATAACGACGCGCAATATGTGGCGGCCGGTGTTGATTCTGTGGCGCACCGCCACGAAATAGTCTATGTGTGGGAAACACTGGTATATCAGAAAAACAGAGAGAGAGTAGAGAGATAGACAGTTTAAAGAGATACTTTAGCATTATGCTAGCATGAATTAACATGTTTTAACACATCATTAGCATTGAATTAACAAGATAACATGAATTAGCACATTGCAACCATGTTTTACCACACTGTTAGCATTAGTTAGCACGTTGTTGACATTTTTAACGATGTTAGCATTAATTAGCACAATGCTAGCATGATTTAACATGTTCTAACACATTGTTAATATGAATTAGCATATAGCAACACGTTTTAACAAATTGTTCATTACTTAACATGTTGCTAACATAAATTAGCACATTGCTATCATGACAAATTGTTAGCATTTTTTAACACATTGCTAACATGGATTAGAACATTGTTAAATTGTTAGCATGATTTAGCACACTGATAGCATGGTTAACATTTTGCTAGCAAACGATTGAATGATGGATGGATGGATGGATGGATGGAATGACGGATGGATGGATGGATTGATAGGTTGATGAATGGATGACAGAATGATTGATGGATGGATGGATGGATGGGTGGATAGATAGATAGATAGACGGATGACAGAATGATTGATGGATGGATGGATGATGGATGGATGGGTGGATATATGATAGAATGATGGATGGATGTATGGAGGGATAGATAGATAGACGGATGACAGAATGATGGATGGATAGATAGATGGATGGATGGATGATAGAATGATGGATGATAGATGGATGGATGGGTGGATGGAAGACAGAATGATTGATGGATGGATAGATGGATGATAGAATGGTGGATGGATACGATAGAATGATAGATGGATGGATGATGGATAGATAGATAGAATGATGGATGGATGGATAGGTGGATGGATGACAGAATGATTGATGATGGATTGATGGATGATGGATGGAGGGATAGATAGATAGACGGATGACAGAATGATGGATGGATGGATGACAGAATGATTGATGGATGGATGGATTGATGATGATAGAATGATTGATGGATGGATGATAGAATGATGGATTGATGGATGATGTATGGAGGGATAGATAGATAGACGGATGACAGAATGATGGATGGATGGATGACAGAATGATTGATGGATGGATGGATTGATGATGATAGAATGATTGATGGATGGATGATAGAATGATGGATTGATGGATGATGTATGGAGGGATAGATAGATAGACGGATGACAGAATGATGGATGGATGGATGATAGAATGATGGATGGATAGATGGATGGATGGATGGATGGATGGGTGGATGGATGACAGAATGATTGATGATGGATTGATGGATGATGTATGGAGGGATAGATAGATAGACGGATGACAGAATGATGGATGGATGGATGGATGGGTGGATGGATGACAGAATGATTGATGATGGATTGATGGATGATGTATGGAGGGATAGATAGATAGACGGATGACAGAATGATGGATGGATGGATGGATGACAGAATGATTGATGGATGGATGGATTGATGATGATAGAATGATGGATTGATGGATGATGTATGGAGGGATAGATAGATAGACGGATGACAGAATGATGGATGGATGGATGATAGAATGATGGATTGATGGATGATGTATGGAGGGATAGATAGATAGACGGATGACAGAATGATTGATGGATGGATGATAGAATGATGGATTGATGGATGATGTATGGAGGGATAGATAGATAGACGGATGACAGAATGATGGATGGATGGATGATAGAATGATGGATGGATAGATGGATGGATGGATGGATGGGTGGATGGATGACAGAATGATTGATGATGGATTGATGGATGATGTATGGAGGGATAGATAGATAGACGGATGACAGAATGATGGATGGATGGGTGGATGGATGACAGAATGATTGATGGATGGATGGATTGATGATGATAGAATGATCGATGGATGGATGATAGAATGATGGATTGATGGATGATGTATGGAGGGATAGATAGATAGACGGATGACAGAATGATGGATGGATGGATGGATGGGTGGATGGATGACAGAATGATTGATGGATGGATGGATTGATGATGATAGAATGATCGATGGATGGATGATAGAATGATGGATTGATGGATGATGTATGGAGGGATAGATAGATAGACGGATGACAGAATGATGGATGGATGGATGATAGAATGATGGATGGATAGATGGATGGATGGATGGATGGGTGGATGGATGACAGAATGATTGATGATGGATTGATGGATGATGTATGGAGGGATAGATAGATAGACGGATGACAGAAAGATGGATGGATGGATGGGTGGATGGATGACAGAATGATTGATGGATGGATGGATGATGATAGAATGATCGATGGATGGATGATAGAATGATGGATGGGTCATCATTTAACATTTTGCTAGCATGATTTAGCATGTTTTGCTAGCATGATAGAGAGATAGAATGATAGATGGATGGATGGAGGGATAGAGAAATATTACGTGTTGGATGAAGATTTAATTAGAACTACAAACACGAATACAAAGTGTTAAAAACTACAAACATGGCGGATGTGAGAGAGGTTTATAAAGAGGTTTGAGTACCAATGACTGATATGATGGTCATTATTACAAATCTATAAGTTTCCATTCACAAATTAGCCCTGAAAATAAACCTCATAATTGCGGTCCAGGGGCCAGTAGCATAAACTTAGCCATTATGTTTAGACTGTGTCTTAAGAACTAATTTGACACACTAGTAATTAGTCAAGAGGTAATCAGTCTTACTTTTCTGATTCAAATTAGACCAATCTAACTTTTTATGTAAGTGACTTAAAAAACTTAAGAACAATCTTGAAGAAAAAAATAGACGACTAACTTTTAAGACTAGTCTAAGCAGTTTATGCAACCGGCCCCATATGTTTAAACCTTAAAAGCGTCCATGGACACAGTACGGGTCAACCACCCGTCGGTCGTCATAACAATAGATTTACAGGCTTTGCAGAAACTCTTGTAATATTTAATTGCAAAATTCACATTGTTGCCACCCAAAGATGGTGTTTTTCCAACAGTGCAGAGGTACAGGAGCAAAGCACATGTGTGAGTGTTTAACTCTGCGAGAGGTGGGAAAATGCAAAGGCAGGTCCGGCTAAACTTCAACCGGTCACTGTTAGGGCCAAGCGTTTACATTTTGTTTTAAAGTGTCCCATTATGCTATTTTAACCCTTTAACTGCCACCCCCCTTTTTGAGAATACACATGAAAATGCACTATCCAAACTTAAAGGGCTGTAATTCAAGAATGCTTTGGAATATAGACCAAAGTTTGGTCTCGTGTTAAAGACGACACTCTGCAGATTATTGCTGAAGTGAAAGCAATTCAAAATATGAAAGTATGGAAGTTTAAATTTACTGTAAATGAAAAATACTGTACTAAATATTTTCTATTTCATATAAATTATATATTTTACAAAAAAGAATTTACTCTAAAATCACTATAAAATCAAAGCCATATGTCTAACCAAGTTGTGTTCCAAATTTGAAGTTGATATCACAAAAATTAAAGTCCCCATGAGATGTTGTTTAGGGTGCTGTACCAATAATAGCCACCGGGTGTCATTCAAATTCCATTTATTGTTTTTTTGATGCATTTTCCTGTAAATTTCTGTCCAAATATCACTTCCATCACAAAACAGTCACCAAATATGGACCCTTGAGACTCAGACCTTTCCGATGATATGTGTTTTGTCAAGATTGGAAAATATTTTGAATATAAAGTAGTTAAAATAATTGTTGTAATATGAAACATGACACCGCCCACTAGGGGAGGAGCCTGCTAGAATAATTTAGAGTAACGTTTCCATGGTAACACAATGTCCGATTTCAAAACGGTTTTCACAGGATGAATTTTGAGTTTGTAAGCTTTCAAATGATACCTAATTTATGATAATTACTAAAATATATGATACAGAAAAAAAGGCGATCAATAAAAGAGCACCAGGCGTCCCACAGTTCAGAGGTTAAAGCTTCCTGGTGTTGTTTCACAGTTTCCAACAAAAGGTTTACAGGAATCCAACGTCAAAAAACACATTCTCATAATATCCATTGCAGCTAATTTCTCACAGAGTCTGAAAACGCGTCGTTCGAAGATAAGCTCCGCCTCTCTCTGAGAGCCTCTGCTCTGATTGGTCAGAAAGGAAACGCTCATTATCATATCTGAATCTCAGTGATGCGAACAGTAATGATGGCGTGGGTTTGACCGTCTCAATCTCAGGAGAACTGCGTCTTCTCCACATGAACACCAACCAAACTCTTCCAGTCTCAGAGACGACTACAGTGAGTGAGGGCGGGGCTAAGAGATGCTGAGCAGCCAATCAGGACCAGAGGCGGGCCTTAGAAAAGTAAAAGCACAACTCTGCTCAACAAGCCACATCATTTCATTCATATCCGTACCACAAACAGCCACACTAAAAGTTTAATAGGCAACTTCAATAACCGCAGGTATGAGTAGTAACAGTGCCTTAGTAAGCACTCCTTGTAGGGAAGTTGCACAGTCGACAATTACCGGCTGAAAGGAGCAGCACCTGAGGTCTGTGGTTATACCTTACTGTAAAACACTGGCGGAAATGCCCTGCTGCATAATGCAACCTGTAAAATAAAGGTTTTACTAGACAGACATCAGACGGCCGTTCCCTGACTCGAGACTCGTTCTGCCTAACACACACTATACTGGAAACACACTCGGGATTAGGGCTGCACGATTTGGGGAAAATATCGACGATTATTCTGGTTAAAACTGCGATTTAAAAAATACAAATGAAAAGTGTGTATATACACCGATCAGGCATAACATTATGACCAGGTGAAGTGACTGATGATCTCTGTTAGTGGGTGGGATATATTAGGCAGCAAGTGAACATGTTGTCCTCAGAGTTGATGTGTTAGAAGCAGGAGAAATGGGCAAGCGTGAGGATTTGAGCGAGTTTGACAAGGGCCAGATTGTGACGGCTAGACGACTGGGTCAGAGCATCTCCAGAACTGCAGCTCTTGTGGGGTGTTCCCGGTCTGCAGTGGTCAGTCTCTATCAAAAGTGAAGGACCAGTGGAGAACCGGCCACAGGGTCATGGGCGGCCGAGGCTCATTGATGCACGTGGGGAGCGAACAGACGGTATTCCCTAGTGGCGGCGCATTATCTGCTGAAAGAGCCACAGCCAGCAGGGAATACCGTTTCCATTAAAGGCTGGACATGGGCTCAGCAATGCTTAGGTAGGTGGGACGTGTCAAAGGAACATCCACATGGATGGAGGACTCAAGGTTTCCCAGCAGAACATTGCCCAAAGCATCACTGCCTCCGCCGCCACGCCTTCTTCCCATAGTGCACCTGTGCCATGTGTTCCCCAGGTGAGCCACGCACACACACCCGGCCATCCACGTGATGTAGAAGAACACGTGATCATCAGACCAGGCCACCTTCTTCCATTGCTCCGTGGTCCAGTTCTGATGCTCGTGCCACTGTTGGTGCTTTGGGCGGTGGACAGGGGTCAGCATGGGCACTGGTCAGCGGCTGTGCCGCCCCATACACAACAAACTGAGATGCTCTGTGTGTTCTGACCCCTTTCTATCAGAACCAGCATTAACTTCTGGAGCAGTTTGAGCTCCAGTAGCTCGTCTGTTTGATCGGACCACACGGGCCAGCCTTCGCTCCCCACGTGCATCAATGAGCCTCGGCCGCCCATGACCCTGTGGCCGGTTCTCCACTGGTCCTTCCTTGGAGCACTTTTGATAGAGACTGACCACTGCAGACCGGGAACACCCCACAAGAGCTGCAGTTCTGGAGATGCTCTGACCCAGTCGTCCAGCCGTCACAATCTGGCCCTTGTCAAACTCGCTCAAATCCTCACGCTTGCCCATTTCTCCTGCTTCTAACACATCAACTCTGAGGACGAAATGTTCACTTGCTGCCTAATATACCCCACCCACTAACAGAGATCATCAGTGTTATTCACTTCACCTGTATATTTATTTAATTAAAATCGCTACCTTTACGCTTTCATAATCGCACATTTGGATTTGGATTAATCGCAGCCCTGCTCTGTATGTTATAACGGATAGGATCGCACAGGCTAGACGAGGTGAGTGAGGACACCTGGGTAAGAATGACCACTCTGGACACACTGAGCTGTATTTGTCTTTCCAGTTTGTCTTGGCATTTTCTTCCCAGAGAGACTCAGTGAAAGGCCACTTTAGCGTTCGCCACAGATAGCAGCTCCGCTTTTTACATCTAACCTGTGCCGCACTACAGCGGGAGTGTGTGAAATCTGCAGGCCATTATGAGATTTTCCACAGAACTAGGAGACTGTGATGTCTTGTGTTTTGACACGTGTAGCCGTGATTGTTTTAACAAGAATTGGAGCTCTAGAGCGCTTGAGACCCCAAAAATGGTGTAGAGTTATTGAGTTACTACGGAAAGAATAACAGTCTGCCTTACCAAGCCAAGCATGAGCTTTGACACATCAGAGCTGGGATATTTTCAGCCCATTATCCTGTTGTTATCCACGGTTTATCTTGGCGAATCACTGCAGTGTAATACAACCAATGACAATTGGATTTTCAGTGCTTTTCAAACTCTTGTTTCATCTTAGTGACCAAATTGAAAGGATTCTTAGGAAGGTTTTACACCTGGCTCATTTCTTTGTCAGAACCAGACATGTTTTCTCCCTTAGTTCGGTTCAATACAGCAATCGTGCTCGGATCTGCACTCGGATCCGCACTAGGGATGCACCCATGGGCATCGATCATTGATTCATCATTGATTCATAACGCTTCAAACCGCTGAATCGACTCATTGATTCATAACGCTTCAAACCGCTGAATCGACTCATTGATTCATAACGCTCCAAACCGCTGAATCGACTCATTGATTCATAACGCTCCAAACCGCTGAATCGACTCATTGATTCATAACGCTTCAAACCGCTGAATCGACTCACTGATTCATAATGGTTCAAACCGCTGAATCGACTCACTGATTCATAACGCTTCAAACCGCTGAATCGACTCACTGATTCATAACGCTCTGAACCGCTGAATCGACTCACTGATTCATAACGCTTCAAACCGCTGAATCGACTCACTGATTCATAACGCTTCAAACCGCTGAATCGACTCACTGATTCATAATGCTCTGAACCGCTGAATCGACTCACTGATTCATACCGCTCTGAACCGCTGAATCGACTCACTGATTCATAACGCTTCAAACCGCTGAATCGACTCATTTATTCATAACGCTTCAAACTGCTGAATCGACTCACTGATTCATAACGCTTCAAACTGCTGAATCGACTCACTGATTCATAACGCTCTGAACCGCTGAATCGACTCACTGATTCATAACGCTCTGAAGCTTCATGATGCTGTTCTGAAATCGGTCATCACAGGGAAACTGCTTTGCGCGTCTTTTGCTGTTATGTTTGTTGGCCAATGGGAGTTTGCGCTTCATCATGGTTTCTCTGATATCTATGTTTCTCCGCGGGGTTTGCAGCTTTTCGATGATGTTCGCGTCGGGTAATTACGTCACTTCAAAGCGTTCCCATGGCAACAGGAGGAAATGGCGGCTCTTGTGTGAAGTAAACGAACATTTGTCAACTTTCTGCTAATATATATATATATTACTTTTTTTGCAACGAAAATGCGGGGATTATGAAATCATGCTAGCCCTGCATATTTTGCACGCGGAAATAGGCAATTTATGCGGCGAAAGTGCGGCGTATTTGAAAAAATGCGGCCCCCGCATAAATATGCAGACTTTGGCTGATTATGCATTAAATCACGCGATCGCATAATCACGTTTTTCTGGAGGGACTGTGTACAGTGTTTTTCGGTGAAGTGTACTAAAATAAATATCGTCTTCTGTGTACATCAGCCACTTCTTCTCAACGCTTTTTCCTGATGGTTTATAGAACAATTACTCCGAGTCGCCCTCTGTCGCCTCAAAGAACAGCACAACGGCGAGCGCGTGGAGTATAAACTAAACACCTCGTCTGTTTGGGGAGGAGAGCGCAGTCAGCGGAGGAGAGCGCAGTCAGCGGAGGAGAGCGCAGTCAGCGGAGGAGAGCGCAGTCAGCGGAGGAGAGAGCAGTCAGCGGAGGAGAGCGCAGTCAGCGGAGGAGAGCGCAGTCAGCGGAGGAGAGCCCTGTCAGCGGAGGAGAGAGCAGTCAGCGGAGGAGAGCGCAGTCAGCGGAGGAGAGAGCAGTCAGCGGAGGAGAGCGCAGTCAGCGGAGGAGAGCGCAGTCAGCGGAGGAGAGCGCAGTCAGCGGAGGAGAGCGCAGTCAGCGGAGGAGAGCGCAGTCAGCGGAGGAGAGCGCAGTCAGCGGAGGAGAGCGCTGTCAGCGGAGGAGAGCGCAGTCAGCGGAGGAGAGCGCAGTCAGCGGAGGAGAGCGCAGTCAGCGGAGGAGAGAGCAGTCAGCGGAGGAGAGCGCAGTCAGCGGAGGAGAGCGCTGTCAGCGGAGGAGAGCGCTGTCAGCGGAGGAGAGCGCAGTCAGCGGAGGAGAGAGCAGTCAGCGGAGGAGAGCGCAGTCAGCGGAGGAGAGAGCAGTCAGCGGAGGAGAGCGCAGTCAGCGGAGGAGAGCGCAGTCAGCGGAGGAGAGCGCTGTCAGCGGAGGAGAGCGCAGTCAGCGGAGGAGAGAGCAGTCAGCGGAGGAGAGCGCAGTCAGCGGAGGAGAGCGCTGTCAGCGGAGGAGAGAGCAGTCAGCGGAGGAGAGCGCAGTCAGCGGAGGAGAGAGCAGTCAGCGGAGGAGAGAGCAGTCAGCGGAGGAGAGCGCAGTCAGCGGAGGAGAGAGCAGTCAGCGGAGGAGAGAGCAGTCAGCGGAGGAGAGCGCAGTCAGCGGAGGAGAGCGCAGTCAGCGGAGGAGAGCGCAGTCAGCGGAGGAGAGCGCAGTCAGCGGAGGAGAGAGCAGTCAGCGGAGGAGAGCGCAGTCAGCGGAGGAGAGCGCAGTCAGCGGAGGAGAGCGCAGTCAGCGGAGGAGAGCGCAGTCAGCGGAGGAGAGCGCAGTCAGCGGAGGAGAGCGCAGTCAGCGGAGGAGAGAGCAGTCAGCGGAGGAGAGAGCAGTCAGCGGAGGAGAGCGCAGTCAGCGGAGGAGAGAGCAGTCAGCGGAGGAGAGAGCAGTCAGCGGAGGAGAGCGCAGTCAGCGGAGGAGAGCGCAGTCAGCGGAGGAGAGCGCAGTCAGCGGAGGAGAGCGCTGTCAGCGGAGGAGAGCGCTGTCAGCGGAGGAGAGCGCAGTCAGCGGAGGAGAGCGCAGTCAGCGGAGGAGAGCGCAGTCAGCGGAGGAGAGAGCAGTCAGCGGAGGAGAGAGCAGTCAGCGGAGGAGAGCGCAGTCAGCGGAGGAGAGCGCAGTCAGCGGAGGAGAGCGCTGTCAGCGGAGGAGAGCGCAGTCAGCGGAGGAGAGAGCAGTCAGCGGAGGAGAGCGCAGTCAGCGGAGGAGAGAGCAGTCAGCGGAGGAGAGAGCAGTCAGCGGAGGAGAGCGCAGTCAGCGGAGGAGAGCGCAGTCAGCGGAGGAGAGCGCAGTCAGCGGAGGAGAGAGCAGTCAGCGGAGGAGAGAGCAGTCAGCGGAGGAGAGCGCAGTCAGCGGAGGAGAGAGCAGTCAGCGGAGGAGAGCGCAGTCAGCGGAGGAGAGCGCAGTCAGCGGAGGAGAGCGCAGTCAGCGGAGGAGAGCGCAGTCAGCGGAGGAGAGCGCTGTCAGCGGAGGAGAGCGCAGTCAGCGGAGGAGAGCGCAGTCAGCGGAGGAGAGCGCAGTCAGCGGAGGAGAGAGCAGTCAGCGGAGGAGAGCGCAGTCAGCGGAGGAGAGCGCAGTCAGCGGAGGAGAGCCCTGTCAGCGGAGGAGAGAGCAGTCAGCGGAGGAGAGCGCAGTCAGCGGAGGAGAGAGCAGTCAGCGGAGGAGAGCGCAGTCAGCGGAGGAGAGCGCAGTCAGCGGAGGAGAGCGCAGTCAGCGGAGGAGAGCGCAGTCAGCGGAGGAGAGCGCAGTCAGCGGAGGAGAGCGCTGTCAGCGGAGGAGAGCGCAGTCAGCGGAGGAGAGCGCAGTCAGCGGAGGAGAGCGCAGTCAGCGGAGGAGAGAGCAGTCAGCGGAGGAGAGCGCAGTCAGCGGAGGAGAGCGCTGTCAGCGGAGGAGAGCGCTGTCAGCGGAGGAGAGCGCAGTCAGCGGAGGAGAGAGCAGTCAGCGGAGGAGAGCGCAGTCAGCGGAGGAGAGAGCAGTCAGCGGAGGAGAGCGCAGTCAGCGGAGGAGAGCGCAGTCAGCGGAGGAGAGCGCTGTCAGCGGAGGAGAGCGCAGTCAGCGGAGGAGAGAGCAGTCAGCGGAGGAGAGCGCAGTCAGCGGAGGAGAGCGCTGTCAGCGGAGGAGAGAGCAGTCAGCGGAGGAGAGCGCAGTCAGCGGAGGAGAGAGCAGTCAGCGGAGGAGAGAGCAGTCAGCGGAGGAGAGCCCTGTCAGCGGAGGAGAGAGCAGTCAGCGGAGGAGAGCGCAGTCAGCGGAGGAGAGCGCAGTCAGCGGAGGAGAGCGCAGTCAGCGGAGGAGAGAGCAGTCAGCGGAGGAGAGAGCAGTCAGCGGAGGAGAGCGCAGTCAGCGGAGGAGAGAGCAGTCAGCGGAGGAGAGCGCAGTCAGCGGAGGAGAGCGCAGTCAGCGGAGGAGAGCGCAGTCAGCGGAGGAGAGCGCAGTCAGCGGAGGAGAGCGCTGTCAGCGGAGGAGAGCGCAGTCAGCGGAGGAGAGCGCAGTCAGCGGAGGAGAGCGCAGTCAGCGGAGGAGAGAGCAGTCAGCGGAGGAGAGCGCAGTCAGCGGAGGAGAGCGCAGTCAGCGGAGGAGAGCCCTGTCAGCGGAGGAGAGAGCAGTCAGCGGAGGAGAGCGCAGTCAGCGGAGGAGAGAGCAGTCAGCGGAGGAGAGCGCAGTCAGCGGAGGAGAGCGCAGTCAGCGGAGGAGAGCGCAGTCAGCGGAGGAGAGCGCAGTCAGCGGAGGAGAGCGCTGTCAGCGGAGGAGAGCGCAGTCAGCGGAGGAGAGCGCAGTCAGCGGAGGAGAGCGCAGTCAGCGGAGGAGAGAGCAGTCAGCGGAGGAGAGCGCAGTCAGCGGAGGAGAGCGCTGTCAGCGGAGGAGAGCGCTGTCAGCGGAGGAGAGCGCAGTCAGCGGAGGAGAGAGCAGTCAGCGGAGGAGAGCGCAGTCAGCGGAGGAGAGAGCAGTCAGCGGAGGAGAGCGCAGTCAGCGGAGGAGAGCGCAGTCAGCGGAGGAGAGCGCTGTCAGCGGAGGAGAGCGCAGTCAGCGGAGGAGAGAGCAGTCAGCGGAGGAGAGCGCAGTCAGCGGAGGAGAGCGCTGTCAGCGGAGGAGAGAGCAGTCAGCGGAGGAGAGCGCAGTCAGCGGAGGAGAGAGCAGTCAGCGGAGGAGAGAGCAGTCAGCGGAGGAGAGCCCTGTCAGCGGAGGAGAGAGCAGTCAGCGGAGGAGAGCGCAGTCAGCGGAGGAGAGAGCAGTCAGCGGAGGAGAGCGCAGTCAGCGGAGGAGAGCGCAGTCAGCGGAGGAGAGCGCAGTCAGCGGAGGAGAGAGCAGTCAGCGGAGGAGAGCGCAGTCAGCGGAGGAGAGCGCAGTCAGCGGAGGAGAGAGCAGTCAGCGGAGGAGAGCGCAGTCAGCGGAGGAGAGCGCAGTCAGCGGAGGAGAGAGCAGTCAGCGGAGGAGAGCGCAGTCAGCGGAGGAGAGCGCAGTCAGCGGAGGAGAGCGCAGTCAGCGGAGGAGAGCGCAGTCAGCGGAGGAGAGCGCAGTCAGCGGAGGAGAGAGCAGTCAGCGGAGGAGAGAGCAGTCAGCGGAGGAGAGAGCAGTCAGCGGAGGAGAGCGCAGTCAGCGGAGGAGAGCGCAGTCAGCGGAGGAGAGCGCAGTCAGCGGAGGAGAGCGCAGTCAGCGGAGGAGAGCGCAGTCAGCGGAGGAGAGAGCAGTCAGCGGAGGAGAGCGCAGTCAGCGGAGGAGAGAGCAGTCAGCGGAGGAGAGCGCAGTCAGCGGAGGAGAGCGCAGTCAGCGGAGGAGAGCGCTGTCAGCGGAGGAGAGCGCTGTCAGCGGAGGAGAGCGCAGTCAGCGGAGGAGAGAGCAGTCAGCGGAGGAGAGCGCAGTCAGCGGAGGAGAGAGCAGTCAGCGGAGGAGAGCGCAGTCAGCGGAGGAGAGCGCAGTCAGCGGAGGAGAGAGCAGTCAGCGGAGGAGAGCGCAGTCAGCGGAGGAGAGCGCTGTCAGCGGAGGAGAGAGCGGTCAGCGGAGGAGAGCGCGGTCAGCGGAGGAGAGAGCGGTCAGCGGAGGAGAGCGCGGTCAGCGGAGGAGAGCGCTGTCAGCGGAGGAGAGCGCAGTCAGCGGAGGAGAGAGCAGTCAGCGGAGGAGAGCGCAGTCAGCGGAGGAGAGAGCAGTCAGCGGAGGAGAGCGCAGTCAGCGGAGGAGAGCGCAGTCAGCGGAGGAGAGCGCTGTCAGCGGAGGAGAGCGCAGTCAGCGGAGGAGAGAGCAGTCAGCGGAGGAGAGCGCAGTCAGCGGAGGAGAGCGCTGTCAGCGGAGGAGAGAGCAGTCAGCGGAGGAGAGCGCAGTCAGCGGAGGAGAGAGCAGTCAGCGGAGGAGAGCGCAGTCAGCGGAGGAGAGCGCAGTCAGCGGAGGAGAGCGCAGTCAGCGGAGGAGAGCGCAGTCAGCGGAGGAGAGCGCAGTCAGCGGAGGAGAGCGCAGTCAGCGGAGGAGAGCGCAGTCAGCGGAGGAGAGCGCAGTCAGCGGAGGAGAGCGCTGTCAGCGGAGGAGAGCGCAGTCAGCGGAGGAGAGCGCAGTCAGCGGAGGAGAGAGCAGTCAGCGGAGGAGAGCGCAGTCAGCGGAGGAGAGCGCAGTCAGCGGAGGAGAGAGCAGTCAGCGGAGGAGAGCGCAGTCAGCGGAGGAGAGCGCAGTCAGCGGAGGAGAGCGCTGTCAGCGGAGGAGAGCGCGGTCAGCGGAGGAGAGCGCGGTCAGCGGAGGAGAGCGCTGTCAGCGGAGGAGAGCGCAGTCAGCGGAGGAGAGCGCGGTCAGCGGAGGAGAGCGCTGTCAGCGGAGGAGAGCGCAGTCAGCGGAGGAGAGCGCAGTCAGCGGAGGAGAGCGCAGTCAGCGGAGGAGAGCGCAGTCAGCGGAGGAGAGCGCAGTCAGCGGAGGAGAGCGCAGTCAGCGGAGGAGAGCGCTGTCAGCGGAGGAGAGCGCAGTCAGCGGAGGAGAGCGCAGTCAGCGGAGGAGAGCGCAGTCAGCGGAGGAGAGAGCAGTCAGCGGAGGAGAGCGCAGTCAGCGGAGGAGAGCGCAGTCAGCGGAGGAGAGCGCAGTCAGCGGAGGAGAGCGCAGTCAGCGGAGGAGAGAGCAGTCAGCGGAGGAGAGCGCGGTCAGCGGAGGAGAGCGCGGTCAGCGGAGGAGAGCGCAGTGGAGACCGGCCAAAGTATAAACAAGGCTTCCACTCGCAAAGCAGACAGCCACGCCTCTACTACAGCGGGGGGTTTTTTCCACATTTTTTTTATTCGAATATTAATTTTCACCTTCGAAATTCGTTTTTTTAAAACTATTCGAATTTAGGATATTCGTTGACAGCGCTAGTACACGCTATCTCTCACTGGTTTTCTGCAACCTATCTGCGCGCATCCTGTGTGTTTACAAACCGTAAACTGGTCTATTGCAAATAAAATATCAATTATTTCAATATATCTCCACCTCAAATCGTGTGGTTTGTTGGAGAGATATCTGCTCTTTCTTTCATAACCATTGAGACTTAAATAGGCTTGAAGTAGTGTATAAAAAAACATTACGGCCAAAAATACAATAGTCATCAATAACCCTGGTGTCATTTGTTATCTGTTTATCTTCCATCTGTTTAGCTAATATTTCATGAAATGTTATATACACTAGTTAATCAAAACAAACAATGCTTCAAGATGACTCAAAACTACTCTTCCCACGAGTATCACACGCTTCCTGTGGTTGAGGAAGTGAATGTTGGTGAGAGTCTCTGAAGTGACTGGTGAGACTGGGGTCTGGCAGTGGGGGGGCACGTGGCAAACACACCCCAGAGAGCGCCAACGCTTTCCGGGACGCTCCGCTCCCACATACAGTGGTGGGAAAGCATACGGAAAATCTCATCGCCCTTGAGTGGAAAATTTAGAACAACATTATTAATTAAACCACTTTAAATCATCTTTAATGGGAAATTATCAAGTGCCAAACTACATTTACATTTATGCATTTGGCAGACGCTCTCAAAGCGACTTACAGTGCCCTTATTACAGGGACAATCCCCCTGGAGCAACATGGAGTAAAGTGCCTTGCTCAAGGACACACTGGTGGAGACCGCTGGGATCGAACCAGCAACCTTCTGCATATCAGTTCCATGGTTTAACCCACTGGACCACCAACTCCAAACCGAGATGAAAACATATCTATTATATCTAATCAGGAATTATGATATTATAATGTAATGTCTAATAAACTATACAGAATATAGGGCTGGGTGGTAAAACATGGGGAAGATTTCTACGTCAAAGAAGGCGGAGCCTCGGAGCCACACCCACTTGTTACATCATCAGCACGGACCAATGGTAGCTCAGAGGTGTTTACCAGCCGGAGCAAACTTCAAGTTGTGTTCAAAATAACGTCACACTAGTTCACTCTTCAATTTCACTTCAAGTATATCGGGGCGTTTAGAGATATTGCAAAAAAAGCCCAAAGCACCAACAGTGGCCCGTGAGCATCAGAACTGGACCACGGAGCAATGGAAGAAGGTGGCCTGGTCTGATGATCACGTGTTCTTCTACATCACGTGGATGGCCGGGTGTGTGTGCGTGGCTCACCTGGGGAACACATGGCACCAGGTGCACTATGGGAAGAAGGCGTGGCGGCGGAGGCAGTGATGCTTTGGGCAATGTTCTGCTGGGAAACCTTGGGTCCTCCATCATGTGGATGTGACTTTGACACGTCCCACCTACCTAAGCATTGCTGAGCCCATGTCCAGCCTCTCATGGAGACGGTATTCCCTGTGTCTGTGGCTCTTTCAGCAGATAATGCGCCGCCACAAAGCACAAACGCTTCAGGAATGCTTTGAGGAGCACAACAACGAGTTTGAGTCCAAACTCCCCAGATCTCAATCCAATCGAGCATCTGTGGGATGTGCTGAACAAACAAGTCCGATCCATCCCCACCTCGCAACTTACAGGACTTAAAGGATCTGCTGCTGACATCTTGGTGCCAGATACCACAGCACACCTTCAGGGGTCCATGCCTCGACGGGTCAAAAATGTAATTAACGTAAACATTTATCAGTTTAATATTAACACATCACATTAAGGTTAACGTTTATTAGGGGTGGCACGGTTCACAAAACCCACGGTTCGGTTCGTATCACAGTTTTAGGGTCACGGTTTTCGGTTCTGTACGGTTCTTGTTGTTTTTTTTAATCGTTAACACTCCAGAAATTTACTTCAGCATATGGTATATATGGCTTAATAATCCACAATTTAGGATACAGTATTAAAAATTGTTATATCAAGTTGTTTCCTAACTGGCTGTCTACCGAGTCCGACACATTGCCGTAACATTTTTCATGTTAATCATATCAATTTTGATCAGAACAATGCACTGTGGCTTTAATTCAGCTGACCTGATTAACACATTTCACCATGAAGTGTCCCGTGTGTTTCACAATCACCATATGACATCCAGAGCTGTGAAAAAATAACATAAAATACGACTGATTATCTTTTTCGAACATTATTCTTTATTTCATTGTCTTTCTAACATTTTTTATACTGTTCATCTATGAAATGCACTTTCTGTAAAGCTGCTTTGAAACAATGTGTATTGTGAAAAGCGCTATACAAATAAATTTGAATTGAATTGAATTGAACAAAAACACAACACTGCCAGAAGTTTATGCCCAAACTTCAAAGGCATGTTTAAATTATTAGAACTAGAAGCATCTTAACTTTTAAATGTTACATTTATCATGTGAACTACTTATATACAATATATGCATGTGTGTATGGGCGTCGGAAGCAAAACAAATGTGGGTGGGTCCTCATAAAGTACAAATATACCGCTTTGCTTGCTAAATGTATAGTTCGGAAAGACAAAATTACAGAAATAGCCACATAATTGAGAGTGGCAGTAGTGTAGGGGTAAGACGCACGGCATCTAGTTTTGACACAAATCGACCTTGGTTCGAGTCCGGCTTTCGCAGAGCTCAATCTTCTCTCTTTTCCCATCACATATCAGATCGGAAAGGCATTTATTTTCAATAAAAATGACAAAAATATTAGAAAAGTGGAAATAAAGCGTCTAACGTGTTTAATAATAAGTGTTTATCCATTAGGGGTAGGTAAACACACATGTGCTGAATGTTAGAGACGATTAAAATGAGTGGGTCCAATATCATTGATCGTAAAATGTGGGTGGGTCTTGTCCCACATACAATGGTTCCGACGCCCATGCATGTGTGTATGAGACCGAGGGGAACACGGTGACATCTGCAGCAGATATATGCTGCCCATCATAAATCAAAGCACGAGACAGACAGGGGTCGGAGGAGAACACCGGAAAATGTGACAGAATGGACTATATTTGCCTGTATTTGCAATCCACGAGCCGCGGTTCAGCTGCGCGACTCGCGAGACAAACACTGCCAGTGTGTGTGTGCGCAACGGGCACGCGCGGCTCCCGCTCTCCGCAATGCATCTGCCCTGCTATAGTGCATCCTCCAACTCCGGGCAGCCTTCCTCATCTCTCCCACTTTCATTTCTACATGTGACGTGACCTGCAGCACTCCACTTTTACTTTACTGTATGTCCACACACACACACACACACACACACCTCTTATTTTGCGCGAAAAGGACACCCACTGTCTGAGGTAACATACGGGCATGAGGATACATTGTGGTGCATGCGCGAACCGTGCGACGCACACACTCCAAACCGAGACAAGCGAACCGAACGGTTCGTTCTTTGTTTCCATGTACCGTGCCACCCCTAACGTTTATGTGTAACTCATATCTTAAATTGAGGCCTAAATATTTTGAGAGTAAAGATAAAAAATGGGTTTGGATTAATGTCATGTTGACCTCAAACCGCTTATGAACTTTCACCAAGAAAATGACCTCATTGCTGCGAGTCAACCATCACACTGGACCTTCCTGTGTTTTGAGAACGATCATTTTTGCATGCAATACTCATCAGAGAGATGAGTGGGTGTGCCATCAACGTCAATGACAGTCATTACAGTAAAAGGTCAAAGGTAACCAGTGAGCAGAACAAGCTGTTCTGAACTTAAACCGAAATCCCTGAGGAAACTGTGAGTGTGAGTTTGACCCGAATATACCCTGTAGTGGTGATGTACACTTTCCTACAGCTTTCTTCTGATTGTCCACGACTGGCCTGGCCTTCCCAGGATTTCCCGGCCACAGAATGTGCAGCTAATCCACAGTAGGGAAAAAGCAAGATGGTTTTCATTAAAGCCATTAATCCTGTTCAGCGTCAGGGTTCGTTTTACTTCAGCTGGGATTCTCTCAGTGCCAGATTATCCAGTAGGGATTCCAGTAAGGATTCGACACCACCAGGGAGAAGCAATCGGCACATTTCCTACTTCCCTGACCAAAAACGATAAAGCTAATCCTTCGACATGAGACACCGGTGTTTCCCACAGTTCAATCTGGTGCACTTGAGAGGTCAAAATAGAGCCCCAACCCATGCCAGTGTGTGTATTACCAGTGAAATGCAGTAATCATCCGCCCACAAAAATGTTGGAAATTATGCAAATATGAAAGTTATGGGAAACTGGTGCCAAACACAGGCTAAACTCACAGCACATGTAGAGATGGAGTTCCTGAGACGCGGAGAACACCGGATCACGAGCAAAGTGAGCGCTTCGCTCTGAAACACGCGGCGCAGACACACTCCTCTGTCTGCTGTAGCACAAAGCCATATTGTGCTTTCCTTTGTAGTTCGTTTGACAGATTCTTTGCCAAATAAATGGTGCAAAACAACCTTTTATATGTTATTATTAGAAGGGTTGTGTGTGTGTGTGTGTGTGTGTGTGTGTGTGTGTGTGTGTGTGTGTGTGTGTAGGTTTGGCTATACTTATACGCTCTCAGTAAAACAGAGAAATATTATGACATTTTACTGGTCCTCACTAGTTAAAGAGGCTTATAAATCGACCAAAACATGTTTTTATTCAAATCTAGTGTTTTGCACATGCTGAGGGTTAGAGGAGAGAATATACAGTTTGTACAGTATAACAATCATTATGTCATAGAGTCCCCATAAAACATGAAAACACAACGTGTGTGTGTGTGTGTGTGTGTGTGTGTGTGTGTGTGTGTGTGTGTGTGTGTGTGTGTGTGTGTGTGTGTGTGTGTGTGTGTGTGTCAGGGTTCCCACTCTTTCATCAACACCAGATTCAAGGACTTTCAAGGACTTTTTCAAGCACCATTTATTTTATATCAAGCACCTATCAGATTCACAACCCAGCATATGTAGCATCACGAAAGACAGCTTAAATTAGGCTACTTAAAGGAACACGCCAACTTTTTGGGACTTTAGCTTATTCACGTATACCCCAGAGTTAGATAAATCCATACATACCATTCTCATCTCAGTGCGTGCCATAACTCTGTCTGACTCACCCACCGCTAGCCTAGCTTAGAACAAAGACTGGAGGTAAACGGCTCCAGCTAGCCTACTGCTCAATATGTGAAAAAAATAACACCAACACATTAAAAATATTTAACGCAATTAATGCAGCGTTTGTTCTTATATCCATTTTTGCCTAGCGTTACATTATATGATCACGCTCTTATTCATGAAAATGCTTTTAAACCATCTATGCGACAAGACAAAAGAGAACACGCTGTATGTCAATGTCCTGTGTGTGTGGCTGCGTCTCAATCAGATCCCTAGTTCAGTAGTCAGGGCACTGATCAGGGAGTCGGCCACATTCATGTCAAGTCAAGTCAACTTTATTTATATAGCGCTTTTAACAATGTAGATTGTTTCAAAGCAGCTTTACAGTGTTAAACAGGAAAATAATGCAGCATAATTTTATTCAGCTGTATAGCCATTCTGGAAAAAACGCTGATGTCATCAGTTCATTTCAATTATCATACAGTGACAGTGTGGGCTTTAGATCAATAATTCGATCAGTAATTTAGTTTAAATGGTTAATTTAGTTTATTATTTAGATTTATTTTGATGTTTAGTTGAAAAAAATGTATGTTACACGATATTCTAATTCTATATTTAATTTATTATTTATGCAGTTAAGAAAGGTGTTTGATAACTATTACATTTCTGTATATGTCTAACAGTGAAGGCCACAGGTAAATATAACATTTATTATAATGGGTTTATTTAAAGATTGTTTTAAGTTCACCTAAATTAAAAGTTGTTGTTTTTTAAGCCTAATAAATGTTGAAATTGGTAGCTTTCAGTTATACTGTAATATAATGTCATCGATGTTTCATAGAGACATTAGTATCAGTGATACTGGCCTTCATTTATAAAAAGATGCCATTACAACAAATATTTAAAATATGCCGTCTTTAAATTGTTTCTACATTAATTTGGAGAGTAACTGAAATCAATACAATATCAAAATATTAAAAACTCCAAATATATTTAAAACTTGCGATTACAGAAAAAATTTGATACATTTTTTTAACCGATTCCCGACACAAGAATAGTTGCATCGTGTACTAAGACTGACAGAAAATGAAAAGTTGCGATTTTCTAGACCGATATGGCTAGGAACTATATTCTCATTTCTGCGTAGTAATCCAGGGATTTTGCTGCTGTACCATGGGTGCAGTGGCGCAACGATATTACACAGTGCCTGAAAATAGTCCCCAGCACGCTCCCTGTGTAAGCAGGTTTAGCTAGCCCATTTTCAGGTGCTGAATTATCATTGCTCCACTGCACCCACGGGACGGCAGCAAAGTTCCTGGATTATTACACAGGAATGAGAGTATAGTTCCTAGCCAGTGTTGGACAAGTTACTGAAAATTTGCAATTAGTTACAGTTACTAGTTACTTTTAAAAGTAATTGAATTACTTTACCAATTACTGTATATCAAAAGTAATTAGTTGCTAGGGAAAGTAACTTTTAAGTTACTTTTATGTCTACTTTTTAAATGTAAATATGAAAAGTACTGAACAGTCAAACACAATAAACAATTTTTAGACCTATTTATTGTAATCAACAGGGCAACAGTCTTCAAATCAAGCAGTAGTACGGTGTTTAGTGTCCACCAGCAGCAGCGAGAGTTCCTTCAGTGCAGCTGGGAGAGTTATGGCCCTTTTACACCTAGTCACTTCATTCATTTTCTCTGACCAGATATCTATCCGATTGTGAAAAGACCAGGAGTAAATGCCTTCTGAAATTCTTTAGAGATGGATTTAAATCTGATCACTCAAACAAACCAATTCAGAAGGTGGTCTGGGACGCATTTCAGGCGAAACCGGACAAGTGTATGCATAATGGTTGTTTACTCCCGGCAAATTGTTAAAAAATAAATGTGTGAGAGGATGTTATAGGCTATATGTTGCATCGCATCGCCGCAAATGAGTGAAGCAAGCAACACGCAAACTGCCGCAAGTGAAAGTGAAGGTAGGCCTAAGTCTTAGATGCTCAAAAACACAACCATCTTCATTAAAACGAATGAGACTAAATTATCTCACCAGTTATTAGCTTGCTCTCTCATATTGCGGTCTTTGATCTTGAAATGAGCAGATGAATAAAATGCAGCTCATTGGCTATCTGTTGTTTTCGTTGACGTGATATCCGTTAAATATGCATATAGCGCTGGAATTGAAGATCGGATTTATATTCATTTTGCGGAGAGGTGTAAAGACAACCTGTAGGACAATTTCAAATTTAATTCAAGCACTTTCAAGGACCTATATTTGTTTTCAAGTACTTTCCAGGCCTTGAATCCATGTGTAGAAATTCAAGTACTTTCAAGTACTTTCAAGAAGAGTGGGAACCCTGGTGTGTGTGTGTGTGTGTGTGTGTGTGTGTGTGTGTGTGTGTGTGTGTGTGTGTGTGTGTGTGTGTGTGTGTGTGTGTGTGTGTGTGTGTGTGTGTGTGTGTGTGTGTGTGTGTGTGTGTGTGTGTGTGTGTGTGTATCTCTGAGCTCCGCCATAACTTCCGCTAAGTGAGGTCAAAATATGAGCGTGGCCATAGACTTTCTTTCAGATAGCTCTGTCCATAATTTATTGCACTACCTTAATCCACTGCTATATTTCTCATATTAGCCTAACATATTATTGTATACCTCTATCTGTAAAATTCTGTTCAAAGTAAGCCATCTGTATATTATATTCATAGTACATATTCACCTGTACATTCTGTTTATAGTAATAGCCATCTGTATATTTATTCACTGTATATATTCATCTGTAAATTCAGTTCTGTTTATAGTAATAACCATCTCTCTACTTATACATATTTATATATATTCAGTACATTTCCATGTCCTGCACTTACGCAACCATTGTATATATCCTGCACTTGCTGCTATTGCACTTCTGGTTAGACCTAAACTGCATTTCGTTGCCTTGTACTTGTACTTGTACTTGTACTTGTGTAATGACAATAAAGTTGAATCTAATCTAATCTAATCTAAAGATGTATACGTAGATGCCTCATTAGCGTCTGCACGGATCAGTAGAATGAGGCATCTATGATCGATATATCTATGACCAGGCTCGTATTTTGACCTCACTTAGCGGAAGTTATGGCGGAGCTCAGAGATGATCACGTTCGTCTGATAAGAGGTAAAATAACAGCATAAATACTGCTGGGTTTCTCACAGAAACTGATGGTTTGGCTAGATAAGATCCTTATTCATCGTCTGCTGTCGTTTAAAGCTGCACTGAAACTGTCATCTGGACCTTGAACCGTTTGGAGCCCATTGAAGTCCATTATATGGAGAAATATCCTCAATTTCTTTTCGACTGAAGAAAGAAAGACATGGACATCTTGGGGGACATGGAGGTGAGTAAATTATCAGCAAAAGTTTATTTAAAAGTGAACTCATCCTTTAAGTACAGAGTAATATTAATTAACATGAACTCACTATAGGTTAGGGTGTGTTATGCATGAATGCAGCTCCCATGCATGGGAATATTAATGATAGATCTCTAGCATCACACAAATACTTAGTGCTAGAAGAGCCACAGAAGTGTATTTAATGGCGGTGATGACAGACACAATTAGTCTTGAGCGCCACATACTTCTGTTATGACTCAACCCAAAGCGTCCTCCGCTTCTCAGCACCTTGTTAAGCCCAGTTATCAAACACACACTGCCAGTGTTTTCATGTCCAATCGCCTGCTCTGAGCTGGAGAGATCTGGACTGAAGCCCACAGATAAACGGGCTGCCTTCCCGTCACTGAGCTGGATCCAACCCCTGACCCCTACACATTACACAGTCAGGTGTCCGGATGGGAAAAGCCGTTCGAGAGCAAAAAGAAACTTTTGTTTATTCCATCATGGTCTGGGCTTTGTGGATCTCTGTGGTCTTGTGATGTCTAATACAGCAGGAATGAGTGTGTGGTGGTTTATAATGGATTCCTCTATTATCAGGGTCAGTCAAGCTGTGGTTTGGCAGTCAGACTGATAGTCTTCAGCCATTACTAGACTGGCAGGGGTAGTTTTAGATTGATTTTATTTGTATTGTATCATTACAGAATACACCTCACATACATTCATATATATATATATATATATATATATATATATATATATATATATATACTGATCAGGCATAACATTATGACCATCTTCCTAATATTGTGTTGGTGACCCGTCGAGGCATGGACTCCACTAGAGCCCTGAAGGTGTGTTGTGACCCAAGGTTTCCCAGCAGAACATTGCCCAAAGCATCACTGCCTACGCCGCCACGCCTTCTTCCCATAGTGCACCTGGTGCCATGTGTTCCCCAGGTGAGCCACGCACACACACCCGGCCATCCACGTGATGTAGAAGAACACGTGATCATCAGACCAGGCCACCTTCTGCCATTGCTCCGTGGTCCAGTTCTGATGCTCGTGCCACTGTTGGTGCTTTGGGCGGTGGACAGGCTGGTCAGCGGCTGTGCCGCCCCATACGCCACAAACTGAGATGCTCTGTGTATTCTGAGCCCTTTCTATCAGAACCAGCATTAACTTCTGGAGCAGTTTGAGCTCCAGTAGCTCGTCTGTTTGATCGGACCACACGGGCCAGCCTTCGCTCCCCACGGGCATCAATGAGCCTCGGCCGCCCATGACCCTGTGGCCGGTTCTCCACTGGTCCTTCCTTGGAGCACTTTTGATAGAGACTGACCACTGCAGACCGGGAACACCCCACAAGAGCTGCAGTTCTGGAGATGCTCTGACCCAGTCGTCCAGCCGTCACAATCTGGCCCTTGTCAAACTCGCTCAAATCCTCACGCTTGCCCATTTCTCCTGCTTCTAACACATCAACTCTGAGGACGACATGTTCACTTGCTGCCTAATATACCCCACCCACTAACAGAGATCATCAGTGTTATTCACTTCACCTGGTCATAATGGTGTATATATAGTTTTACCAAGATGCCCAAGTCAAAGATCTCAATATGAAATAAAATATTTATCAGCAAATTCTTCCAAGATTCCAAAATATCTCAACTACAGAATATGTTTGGCTTATTACACAAAACCTTTCACTTAGTTTTGCAATCAGCCGTCTTTCTCTAGACAGAGTATTGCGACATTGGAAATGAAAGCGTGAGAAACTCTCTTACCTCGTAGTGTGTGTTTGTTGGGCCATTGAAACCAGGGTAAGAGCAGCAGGTACAGAAGGTAGACTAAAGAGAGAGCATTGTAGCGAAAGATGCAGGCTGTGGAGAAAAAGAGACACACGATCAGTATTACACAGTCCATAAAGCAGTCTGAGGATATAGCATAAGTTGTGTATTCCTTTACTGCTGGAAAATCCAGCTGGTTCAAGCTGGTCTGACAACAAACCAGTGCCAGATCACAATACACTTCAAGCGATATCAAAGAACGAACTGGTGTGATGTCTGGCTTGTTTACTGTTCTTGGAACAGCTGTATCACTCTTTCTAAGCTACTCTGTCCAGTCAGAACTCCTGGAACTATAAAACATCAGGGGCCAGTTGCATAAACTTAGCCATTATGTTTAGACTGTGTCTTAAGAACTAATTTGACACACTAGCAATTAGTCAAGAGGTAATCAGTCTTACTTTTCTGATTCAAAATTTTAATGTAACTGACTTAAAAAAGTTAAGAACAATCTTGAAGAAAAAAATAGACGACTAACTTTTAAGACTAGTCTAAGCAGTTTATGCAACCGGCCCCTGGCAGGGAATTAAACACACCAGAGCATATCACACAAAAACATTCATTTAGCAATCATTTAGTTTTGCAATCAGCCATCTTTCTCCAGTCAGACGGAGTATTGTGACACTGAAAATGAAAGCATGAGAAACTCTCTTACCCTGTGTGTGTGTGTGTGTGTGTGTGTGTGTGTGTGTGTGTGTGTGTGTGTGTGTGTGTGTGTGTGTGTGTGTGTGTGTGTGTGTGTGTGTGTGTGTGTGTGTGTGTGTGTGTGTGTGTGTGTGACAAACATGTTTTTTTGAGTATTCACGTAAACACAGCGGGCGATGTCTTAAGAGAAATGTACACAGTTGAGAAAGTAAGCGCATGTGTATCAGTGTATTGGATCCGTGCATTAGCTCTTAAAGTGACAGCAGCCTAATAAACCTGCTTCAGTCCGTCAATAATGATAATCAAACGACAAATGACCAAGGCAAATTCACTCACTGATCTTGACTGAGTAACTTAAGTAGCTTTAATAAGAATTAATCTATATTTAATGTTTATAGTAAGGCCATGTGTCCACCAAAGCGTTTTTTTCACACAGCTGGAGTATTTTCCCAATTGTTTTCAATGGGAGCGTTGCACTTTTAAGAGCGTAACAAGGTGCTGAGGGTCTATTTCTCGCTCAAGCGCTCTGCATTTTTTACCGGTCGCTGAGAGTTGAAGAATGTTCAACTTTGAGTAAAACGCAGCGCTCATCACTGTCACTTTTAACCCAGTCGTCCAATCACAGGAGGAGGAGGAGGAGGGGCGGGGCCAATACAACACCGACCAACCGCCACATTCTGCTTGTAAAACGTCAACAGATGACAACAACAAGCATGAAACCAGAACAAAATAATTTAAAACAAGAGCCAGAGCAAATACTTTACATTGTATTGGCATTTTTATATAGAAACAATACAGAAACAAACTATCTGTGAAATGAGATGCAAAAAAATGCTGGGTCAAAAATAACCCTGGTTGGGTTGAAAATGGACAAACCCAGCAATTGGGTTGTTTTAATCCATCTTAAAACAACCCAATTGCTGGGTTAGTCCATTTTAACCCAACTTGCGTTATTTTTAACCCAGCATTTTTTAGAGTGTAGTAAGACTTCTGCAGATATTCCCTATCATAGCAAGCAAAGAGTTGCGCTGCCAAAACGCTCTCAAGCGCCCACAGCCAGGTGTTTTCAGCTGGCTAAAAACACTTTGGTGGACAAGCGACCTAAATCGGGGACTGCGGATGGAAACTAGCATTAGCTAATTCTGGTACAAAACATCTTTTCGTAAGATTAATGTATTTTGTACATTGTCCCTGACAAATAAACGAATTAAATAAAAAAATAAAAAAATAAATGTGCATTAGTCTAGCCCACTAGACTACATCAGACTATGTGTTCTCTGGAGTGACCAATCACGGTTCTCTGTCTGCCAATCCCATGGACGAGTATGGGTTTGGCGGTTGGCAGGAGAACGAGAGAACGAGACTTGCCTGA
>CM042239.1:75360379-75490379 GCA_023566225.1 Romanogobio albipinnatus | reverse complement strand
AAAATAAAACTAAATAATAAAATAATAAATCAAACTAAAAAATTAAATAATAAATCAAATATTTAAGTAAAACAAAATAATACAATAAAACAAAATAAAAAAATAAAACTAAATGCTTTCAGGGCCTCATTAAACATCCAAAAGAATATAAACGGCCCAAAGATAATTATACAACGCTAAAAAACAAGAAGTGAATATCCAGTGCGCTGCTTGTTTCCCTTAAATCACGCTGAATCTGTTGAAGTGTGTGTGTGCTACTCCAGGCTCCTGCTTTAGTTTAGTTCACACACATCAGAGGTCAAAAACACTCTCATGATCTCCACCACACACCAGCCATTTCTCTCAGTGTCTGGGACGACCAATCAAAGATCCAGTCTCTCTAGACCCCGCCTCTCTGAGAGCTGTGATTGGTCAGAAAGCAAACGCTCATTATGAATCTGAATCTGAGCTCTTGACACTCAGTGAGAGGAACCGGAGCGATGGCCTAACACAGAAACATGGACTCCAGGTTCCCCCGTCCTCCTGAGGCATGAGCGAGGTCATACGAGCGGGCCGTGTGCTGGGACACGCGTGTGTTTACAGTCACACGTCTGAGGCTCTTCATGACACTGGACGGCTGCAGGAAATTATGCTAATTTGGGCCCTGGAAAAACCAACAGCCACGCCACAGGACTGGGACACACACACACACACACACACACACACCGCAGTTAAAAACAGACACACTGCCCTAGTGAGGCCCGGGACACTGCGCAAGCATTACCCAGAAGCCTTCACTTCACGATGAAGCGGCTGATTTTACTCATATTGAATAACTGCAGTTTAATGTGCAAACATCCTCTACGATTCATGAACACAAATCTTATCCATCACATGTCCTTCAGAGCACAGGCCACCGCTTCAGATGCTCCAAAACACAATACTACATTAATCTAATAACTAAATCAAATCTAATGATTTATTAATGACTGAATTCAGTGTGTGTGTCAATCACAGGGCTTTGGTTTACTGTAGTTCATCATCTAAAATAACTTCAGGTTTTTTATTGCGCATTAGCGACTCTAACGCTGTGAACAGATCCTGTAATAATTCACTTTAAAAAAGTATTTGTATTATATTCTATTATGTTATTTAAATGATGTTATATTTATTATATTATATTATTTATATTTTATTAATTATATTATATTTATTGTATTATATTAATTATATTTTATTAATTGTACTATATTTATTATATTATATTAATGATATTATATTTTATTCATTATATTATATTTATTATATTATTTGTATTATATGATATTAATTATGTCATATTATGTTGGTATATTATACTATATTTTATAAATAATATTATATTTATTATATTATTTTTGTTATTAATTATATGTTATTAATTACATTATATTTTATTAATTGTACTATATTAATTATATTATATTATTTTTTATTCATTATATTATATTTATTATATTTTATTAATTGTACTATATTTATTATATTATATTAATTTTACTATATTATATTAATTATATTATATTTTATTCATTGTATTATATTATATTATATTTATTATATTTTATTTTATTCATTGTACTATATTATATTATATTATATTTATTATATTATATTATATTCATTGTATTATATTATATTATATTAAATATATTATATTTTATTCATTATATTATTTGTATTATATTATATTAATTATATTATATTTTATTATATTTTATTAATTGTACTATATTTATTATATTATATTAATTATATTATATTATATTTATTATATTATTTGTATTATATTATATTAATTATATTATATTCATTATATTACATTTTATTCATTATATCATATTTAATATATTATTTGTATTATATTATATTATACTAATTATATTATATTTTATTCATTATTTTATTTGTATTATATTATATTTATTATATTATACTAATTATATTATATTTTATTCATTATATTATGTTTATTATATTATAAGAACTGTAATGATATATTCAGAATATATTGCTAAAGATCTGCTTTTTGCTGTAGTTCTTGTACACATTTCTACACATTGTTGTTAAACCTGGATTTAGATTTATCAGCCAATATCTGGATTATCGGTCTCAGGATATTTATATAAATCAGTGCAGCTCTAGTTTGGATTCTGAAAGTCTTGTAATGAGAGTTGATGATGTATCTGTAGCATCTGTCGCTCTGAGCTGATGCTGTGATTACAGGACAGACCACAGGTCAGTGAAGAGAGACTGCCCTAACGCTTCAGCAGGGAAACACATCCAGCACTTCAGTCATCATGAGTCTCAGCAAACCATGACTTCCATATCCCACAGACCCACAGCCTTAGTGCGGTGTGTTATCAGATGAACTGAGAAACACTGTGTGTGTGTGTGTGTGTGTGAGGTTATCAGCATCTAACGCTCTGTCCCTCAGTGTCAGTGATTCACAGCGTTTGCTGGGATGGGGATGATATCCAGCACAGAATCAAGAAGAGCTCCGAGCAATCTGAACACGAAACCTGACCAGCCAGTTTCACAAACACATGTGCGTCCGGCCCTCATCACAACCACATGAGACGCTGCTACAAAAGATGTGTGTGTGAAAGCGTGTGAGAGAGGCCACATGAGATACACACGATGGGGAACTGCAGCCCACAGAACGGAGGACGCTGGCCAACTGAGAGACGCTCTGAACACAGAGGCGGCCCATAACTAGAGCCGCCACAGCTGGACCAGCACTGACCTCACTGTACCGGCATCTGTGTGTGTGTGTGTGTGTGTGTGTGGGTGAGAGAGTGAGTGTGTGTGTGTATGAGAGTGAGTGTGTGTGTGAGAGTGAGTGTGTGTGTGTGTGTATGAGAGTGAGTGTGTGTGTGTGTGTGTGTGTGTGTGTGTGTGTGGGTGTGTGTGTGGGTGAGAGAGTGAGTGTGTGTGTGTATGAGAGTGAGTGTGTGTGTGTGTGTGGGTGTGTGTGTGTGTGGGTGAGAGAGTGAGTGTGTGTGTGTGTGTGTGTATGAGAGTGAGTGTGTGTGTGTGTGTGTGTGTGTGTGTGGGTGTGTGTGTGGGTGAGAGAGTGAGTGTGTGTGTGTGTGTGTGAGAGAGTGAGTGAGTGAGTGAGTGAGTGTGTGTGTGTGTGTGTGTGTGTGTGTGTGTGTGTGTGTGTGTGTGTGTGTGTGTGTGTGTGTGTGTGTGTGTGTGTGTGTGTGTGTGTGAGAGAGTGTGTGTGTGTGGATTGGATGGGATGGAATGGAATGGACGGGACGGGATGGGATGGATGGAGTGGAGTGGACGGGATGGATGGGACGGATGGATGGATTGTAATGGATGGGATGGTGGGATGGGATGGGATGGGATGGGATTGGATGGAGTGGATGGATGGAGTGGATGGAGTAGATGGAGTGGATGAGTGGATGGATGGATGGATGGATGGAGTGGATGAGTGGATGGATGGATGGATGGATGGATGGAGTGGATGGAGTGGACGGGATGGGACAGGATGGGATGGATGGAGTGGAGTGGAGTGGACGTGATGGGACGGGACGGGATGGAGTGGAGTGGACGGGATGGATGGATGTATGGGACAGACGGGATGGATGAGATGGATGGGACGGATGGATGGATTGTAATGGATGGGAATGGGATGGGATTGGATGTATGGATGGATGGATTGGAAGGAGTGGATGGATGGAGTGGATGGATGGATGGAAGGATGGATGGATGGATGGATGGATGGAAGGATGGATGGATGGATGGAGTGGAGTGGATGGATGGAGTGGAGTCGACTGGAATGGAATTTAATGGAATGGATGGATGGATGGATGGATGGATGGATGGATGGATGGATGGATGGATGGAAGGATGGATGGATGGATGGATGGAGTGGAGTGGATGGATGGAGTGGAGTCGACTGGAATGGAATTTAATGGAATGGATGGATGGATGGATGGATGGAGTGGACGGGATGGATGGATGGATGGATGGATGGGACGGACGGGATGGATGAGATGGATGGGATGGATGGATGGATGAGATGGATGGGATGGATGGATGGATGGATGGATGGTTGGATGGATGGATTGGAGGGGATGGATGGATGGGATGGGATGATTGGATTGATGGATGGATGGATGGATGGGATGAATGGATGGATGAACAGATTGATGGATGGATGGGATGGATGGATGGATTGATGGACGGATTGATGGATGGATGGATTGATGGATGGATGGACAGATGGATGGACGGATTGATGATTGACTGATGGATGGATGGACGGATTGATGGATGGATGGATGGATGGACGGATTGATGGATGGATGGATGGATGGATGGATGGATGGATGGATGGATGGACGGATTGATGGATGGATGGATGGACAGATGGATGGACGTATTGATGATTGATTGATGGATGGATGGATGGACGGATTGATTGATGGATGGATGGACGAATTGATGGATGGACAGATTGATGGATAGATGGATGGATGGATTGATGGACGGATTGATGGATGGATGGATGGAGGGATGGAGGGATGGATGGATGGAAGAAACCAGTAATTTTATGAACATTCAGTGTATCCTAGTATATCAGGCGATTGATGGCAAAAATAAGCTGCAATGGACCAGAGTGAATGGGAGTTCAACTCAATGAGATTTGATGGCAAACAATACAAAACTTTTTTGAGAAAGTGTAAAACCGCAAGGATGAGTAATGTGCCTTCTCCATCCAGAGAGTCTCTAACACACTGTGATGATGAAAGAGTGTGAGTGTGATCTGAGCTCCCAGAGAATAACTCTCATATCTGGCATCAGTACTGAGAGCTGTGCTCTCCTCCACTCAGAAACACACTCTCATCGTGCATTTGGTAAAAACATTAGAGGAAAGCATTCCTCATCTGAAAGACTAGACTGCACTGAGAAAACCCTGAAGAATGTGTTTCCTGTCTCTTCAGAGTGTTTTCCTCAGTGCGGTTTGATTAGGCACTATTATTAGAGATGCACTGAATTAAAATTTGTAACCAATACCGATATATTGGCCGATATGATAACCGATATATTGGCCGATACAATAACCGATATATTGGCCAATACGATAATATGATAACCGATATATTGACCGATACCGATAACCGATATATTGGCCGATACAATAACCGATATATTGGCCAATACGATAATACGATAACCGATATATTGACCGATACAATAACCGATATATTGGCCGATACAATAACCGATATATTGGCCAATACGATAATACGATAACCGATATATTGACCGATACAATAACCGATATATTGGCCAATACGATAATACGATAACCGATATATTGGCCAATACGATAACCGATATATTGACCGATACCGATAACCGATATATTGGCCGATACAATAACCGGTATATTGGCCAATACGATAATACGATAACCGATATATTGACCGATACAATAACCGATATATTGGCCGATACGATAACCGATATATTGGCCGATACGATAACCGATATATTGGCCAATACCGATAACTAATATATTGGCCGATACGATAACTGATATATTGGCCAATACCGATAACCGATAGTGAGCTACTGTCTGTATGAGTGTTAGTGTGTTACGATCAGGCATTTGTTCAACATAATATCCGACGGTCTAAAATCACTTCACTTGCAAGCCTTTAAACGCATTTAATTGACAAACTTCTAGCGCACTGTCTGTGTGTAACTTGCCTGTAAAATAAACTGTGTATAATAATCCATCAAATCCTAAATATACTAGCTAGATTTCAGCCATTTATGTAACATCTAATTGTGTATTAATGACTTATGTTAAATAAAGTTTACTAATTACAGCAAAGCAGGCGAGTGTACTTTACCTGTGCACGCCGTTGTCTCGCCTCAGATACGCTGTAACGGCGATCCTGCGCGCAATTCTCAAAACGCCCACAAGATGGCGCTTTATCGGTAAATCCGATATTACAAAAACGATATCTGATTGTGATAAAATGCTTAAATATCGGGGAAAATATCGGTAAATCGATATATCGGCCGATCACTAGACGAGAGAGGGCCAGGCCTGGAGTTTACGTTGTGTTTTGTTAATGTTTTATTATGTGTGTCGTCCATGAGGGGATGCAGTTTTTACTTTCAGTTTGTTTGTTTTATGTTCGCCAGTTCCCGCCTCCTTCTTCCCAGAACAAAGAACTGTTACAATGTGCATTATTGCAGCACCTCAATTCTCAGTCTGTCTGAAACGCTCAGATTGAGCTCTACTTTATACAAAGCCCCTCCCCCAAACACCCAGAGTGCTCTGATTGGCCAGACTGGATGTGCTGTCGCATTCACTGAAGCCTCATCTTCTCATTGTGTGGCATTATGCTAATATTTCTTATTGTGGCGTAGACGTTTGGACTCGAGGTGTAAATCCCTTTTGTGGGTGACTATGAGCTTTGTGGCTTTGCAGATCTTGCGCACAAACAGATACAAAGTAAAACATTAAAGAGCATCACATGACTCCTGCCATGGAAACATGAAACAACAAATCAGCAACCATCACGACCTCCGGACCAGGCCTATAATTAGCATGTTAGCGCTTTGTAGGCACATCCTTCCTCTCAAAACTTCCCCCAGACAGAAGCACGGTTAAGAAATTGTGAAAGAAAGACAAGTCGCAGTCATCATAGTGACTCATAAAGCGAAACTTTGTCATCCGTGGAGTCAAATAAACCCAGCTGTTGCACGTCATGACAGGTCTGGACACTTCTGTGAATCAATGGCTATTCCTTTGTTAGGATTACGCAGTAATTATGGTATATTAGCGATAATAGCAAGAGAGCTAGCTTTAGAAATGTTAAAGACCCTCGTCTCACAGGCTTCATTTTTGATGAAAATAAAAATAAAACCATGGTCTGTTGATGCACAACACCAGGTGTTGAACTATAGGGATGTCCTCTGATTGCACATCAACATCAAATCTGGCCCCCCAAAATATAATTTAAAATCATTATTGTGTTAAAAAAGAGACGCATATCATAGATATTAATAAAGCAGCTTTAGAAAGATGTTTTTATTTGATTCAACGTAGAATTTATTACACATTAGGAGTGTGACGATACACTCGTGTCACGATACGATATTTATCGCGGTATTTTAAGCCAAAATAAAGAAGATTTTTATACTTTTACTTTTTTATTATTATTCAAATAATACTATTATTGTTATTATCAGGACCCACAAATATTCCCCCATTGCATTATTATACATTATATATATAGCCGTTTAACTCTTGTACGGTCTTTGTTTGGGAATTACACTCAGGCTCTTTGGGGTCTCCACAGACCCCAGGCAACAAAATGTAATTTTGTAACAAAACAATAGTTTTTTTAGAACCAATTCAATTTTTACTCTGTTTATTAATGTTTTTACTCAACATCTGTACAGTTTTTGGAGTGTTTATAATAATTATTTAATTTATATAAATAAATAAAATACAATTTTCACACAAAATTAGTTTTTTTATGTAAAATTCACTTTATAAAAGACCCACATTTCTAACTTTCATCCGTGGGGATAACATGGACAATCTGACATGGTTTAGTGTAAGATTTTTGCCCATCTTTTGGAAAATACCGTTTTAAAATAAAAATAAAAGACTTTTAGCAGTAAAAGCTGCAGAGCTCCACTATTGAAAGACATCTCTTCAAGGATTTTTCAGTTGGATTCATATCTAAATGTTATGAAATCACATTTATAACAATTAAAATTAAAGCTGCAAGCAGCATTTAGCGGGGTTCAAGCCTTTAAGGCCTTTAAGCACACAAGCATCAAAAGACATTAAGTTTTATTTAGCAAGATTTTAAACACTGAAATAATAGATGGAAAACTCAAATTACAGGCAATATAGGCAATTTACCATAGGAAACATATGGTTTTTAACAGTTATAGCGCCACCTATGGTCCGATCTCTATAAAGCTTTGCATGCTTGTTAAGGATCTAATGTCACACATGCCCACCAATTTTCGTGACGTTTTGAGTTTTCCTTTGGGATTTATAGGCTTTTTAGTGTATTTTGCTACGTCCCTCTTCTAAATGACCCTGTTATAGCCATCCAAATGCAAAAGTTCAACCTTTTTTTCAATAATTATTGATCTAGAGAGTCCAGAGAATTGTCCTAGACTGGTTTGGTTCCGATCGGGTGAAAAACCAGGGACTAGTAGGATTTTGTCCGCCTTGAGCCAAGGATTCCAACGATATAAGACACTTGATCCTGGGACAAACAGTCTAAGAGTTATGAGCAATTTTGAACTTTTGGTTGCTGTAGCGCCACCTATGGGCCATCGGGGTCATACTCTGATAGGTTGTCCCCAAACTGAGGCCTACCATCTGGCCAGGTTTCATGTCTCTAGGCCTTACGGTTTGGCCTGCACGATGCGTTTTACGAAACCTTACAATTACAATAGGGTTTCAGCATTTCATGCTTGAACCCCTAATTAATTAATTTTGTCAAATTTTAGCATTTTTTGTACTGAAAAAATCTTTTTTTCAATGATGTTACATTGCGATTACAATCAAACCTGAACAAGAGAAAAGTTGAGTCTTTAGAGTTGATCATTTACTCCAAACATCTGATTTTCTTATAATTCTACACATTTAATCTACACTTCAGTTACTAACCGTGACAGAACAACAATTACCAGAAATGAACAGTTATATTACATATTGAGTAAAAAATACACAACATGAACATCAAAATGCAATGAACTGTGTGTGTGTGTGTGTGTGTGTGTGTGTGTGTGTGTGTGTGTGTGTGTGTTATGCATTGTTGGAAGTGTGCCACTTCATTTCTGTCCGCGTGTTCTGTATTGTTTTTCTGTTTTTGAGGATGAATGTGTGACGCTTTTTGTCACACGAACATAAAAACAGATAATTTTTTTAAATAAAGTGAGTTTAAATAAACTGTACAAAGTCTCATGCCATTTGAACAAAGGGAATATTTTTATTTTATTTTAGCAAACGTCCTTTGGGGTCAGAAAAGAGCCAGAAGACCGGAGAAGGGTTTAATGTAGTAATGTCACTGAAACTCTGTTAACTGCAGGCATTGGATCTCTGAAGCCGTGCACACACACACACACACACACACACACTCACACTCCCGCTGCTCACTACGTCCCGCCTCTCCTGCTATTAAATCATATAAGAATAAACATCTAAAACGCTTTGAATAAATCACACAACTCAAACTAACTGTGATCTGGCGATTTAAATGATGTTTGCGCTTCAGACCTCAGATGATCAATGCAATCAATCACAGACTAATGAATAAACACTTGTCATGCGTTCTCCTCTTGAGAGCAGCAAATAAGGACAACATGTAGCCAGAAAGATAAAACATAGCCTTCCTAGTACACGAGTGCGAGTCGTATTCGACGCCGCCCCGACCCGGCAACATATCTAAACAAGTCTTGTCATGTGGAGTTTAGAGATAACACACAGAGGAACCGTCCCATGTGCTCTTCTGCCTCCTGAACCCACGCTGACCTGTCTTGCTCACTTTCTTTGTTGTGTTCCTGTACGGCCCATCTGACACACCAGTGCAGACACACACCCAGCCGGCCGTGTCAAAGGGCAGCGGGGGGGGCCCAAAGTCCCATCAGCCCAAAGTCTTTGGCTCATGCTAATGCTCTACAACAAAAGAAGAGTTTGATCTCGGCTGTGGGAAGTGAAAGTAAAAAGTAAAGGGTTGTTGATGCAAGCGTGAGGAATTTTATCGCAAATTCTACACGCTCAGTGGCGCGATGCCCGTTTGCTCCAAATGCTCTCGGTGTGCCATCCGGTCAATCACGCTAAATGCAAAATGTATGTTGTAAATCTACGGTGTAAGACCGCATGAATTCGCTCCAAGGATCGGTAGCGAAACGCGGTGAAGGCCGCATGCGCGATATAAAAATAATATTCTTTATCTGACTCCATTTATCATAGTTGTCGAATTTAGAAGAGAATGCCAACTGGTTGTTTGGTCATTTATGTTTGATAGTTAATCATACATTTAATCATTCCGTTTTAACACTTTGTTGCAATTAGGGATGCACCGATACCACTTTTTTTCAGACCAAGTACAAGTACAAGTACTTATATTTGGGTACTTGCCGATACCGAGTACTGATACGAGTATTTAATAATACCATTACAGTTCTTCTAACAATGTTTTATTTTCATCAGATGTTTTTCACTTTCTAACAGTAACAAAGTAAATCACAAATTGATGCTGTTGCTGACATTTTAACATTCAACTTGATGTTTTCCTAAACAAACATGGCACTGCTGCCCATTTCATATAAATGTAACATTCAGTGGATTCCAGTACCACACAACATCGTAGCAGAACCACTGAATTCAATTATTATATGTTATCATAGCCATACAGCCCTTTTGGGGATGAAAAGAAGCTTCTCTGCATTATCAGCTATGAGCCGGCTTCTGTTTTCATCTACAGTGTGTGACGCTGAGCTAGGGATGTGCGAGACTAGTCGATTAAACGTTAGCGCTGCTGCAAGACGACTTGGAAAATACTAGTCGTTTACGTTTCTTTGGCACATTTAAGGTTTAGCTTTAAATATATATTTTTTTTACAAAGGCTATGTTTAAAGGTCCCGTTCTTCGTGATCCCATTGTTCAAACTTTAGTTAGTGTGTAATGTTGCTGTTAGAGCATAAATAATACCTGTAAAATTATAAAGCTCAAAGTTCAATGCCAAGCGAGATATTTTATTTAACAGAAGTTCCCTTTCAAAGCCTACAGCGAACGGCCGGCTTGGACTACATCCTGGTACTTCCTTCATTAATGACGTCAGTAGAACAGTAGAACAGACTAACCTCCGCCCACAAGAATACGCCAAAAAAGGGGGCGTGGTCTTGTTGCTGTCCCACGTGGAGAAGAGGAAGTGTTGCGTGGAGAAGAGGAAGTGTTGCGTTTGAGTGTGTTTGTCGCCATGTCGTCGAGACGCTGTTATTTTCATCCCAGAGTCAAATCACCTTTGTTTGGCTTTCCCAGGGACGCTGTAGAGATCATTGAGCGTAACATCTCCCGTTAAGAGGCGTGACCTTTCCACGTGTGCTAAGCTGCTGTCCAATCACAACACAGGATCCGCTGGCACAATCAGAACTCGTTACGTATTTCTGAAGGAGGGACTTCATAGAACAAGGAACTCATCAGCCGTTTTTAGGACAGTGAGAACAGCGGCACACAGATGAGTAAATTGTGTGAAAAATACTGTGTTTTTTTACACGCAAAACATGAACACATGTTATATTGCACACTGTAAACACAATCAAAGCTTCAAAAACACACAAAGAACGGGACCTTTAAATTACTGTTGTGTTAATGTTATATCTTGAAAGGAATATATTGTTTTGAAAAGTGTATATCTGCAGCAAAACAAAATAATTTAATTTGACCTCAGGTTTTGCATGCGTTGGTTTTCTCTGGCGCTCGCGGAGGCTTCAGATAAATCTCCACTCGGGTGAAGGAGGATTTTGAAAGCTTTCACAAAACTTTTCCATTTTCTTCCATGTCATGTCAAACTAGTATAACAATTAAGCTTGCTTAGGCTCGTTATACTAGTACCGGGGTTAGGCTAGTCATTGCGCACATCCCAACTAAACAGCCCTTCACTTTCAGCACTCACTACCGAGAGCTATCTGCCTCACGAGCGGTTAAGCTGGGTGTATACTCGCCGCGTCCGCACTAGCGCTCGGGTGCGCGTGGCAAAAATTAAGCCATACTATGGCAGTCGTGCGCTTTGAGAGCGCGAGACCTCTTTGCTCATTGCTCCAGTCTTCAGTGTCACATGATCCTTCAGAAATAAACGCAGGGTTGAGGAGCGTAAAATACTTCTTTCAAAAAACATTAAAAATAGTAATGTTTCATAACTCAATGGGCTCTATTGTATATCGATCTGAGCTCATGGTCTGAAGCTCTTAGGGCGTGTCTGAATCCACTTTTGCTAGTATAACGACGGGAAAAGCGGTCTGCGCGTCCGGCGCATGATCCAAAAGGGTCGTCCCTCGTCTCTTAATGAGTCATGGGTGTGTTTTGGGCGTAGCGTGCAATAAATCAATCAGAGTCTCATCTCCCTTTCCCTTTAAAAGCCAGTTGTGCTCGCGCAATGAGAGGATTCACTATTGACACGAGGAGAGACTGAACGCTTCTCCAGAGAGGAATCCTTTTATTTTTCATATTTAAATGTGTGTGTGTGTAATAATCAGAGTGTGTGTGCGTTGTGCACCGCCTATAGGCTCATGTTACTGACACACCCTTTAAATAACAAAAAAAATACTGCGCTATTGACTGTTTGTGTTGGTCAATGACGCAGTCGTTTTCAGTTCCTCAAAATAGCAACGCTCCAACAATGCTCCACACCTGGTTCTCAGACCAGACGCCCGTGGGCGAACAGATGCGCCAGTGCGTTTGATATTTAAACACTGAACATAAGAACTGCGTCCGGCTTAAACTAGCAGAACACACTTGCGTCATACCTGGCGTCACATTGCGCCAATATCACAGATATCACCTAGCGTAATATAAGGCAAATGTTCCCAAGCAAACAGTTGGTAATAAAATACTTAATCAACTGTTTAAGACCCTCGTCAAAAGGTAAATTGGTGAGACCGTGACCGTGACAGGTGCAGACCTCGAACATATTTTGGCAGAGCGGCCCCAGTACAGCCCGGCTCCTCTGGCACGGTCCACATTTATCCGTTTACCGGTCTGATGCTGCCCACAGCGGGAAGCTAAATTCCTTTTTAATGGCCACAACCCACAAACAGGATAATGTTTCACTGCTGCTTCAGCAATACAACTGGAAAGGCAGCCTGAGCTACAAGATTTGTCCTTACATGTTTGATTTGGGACTTTCTAACTCTGGATTTCATGGCGTCTCCATTCAGTAGAGGCTTCCCTCATATTTAACGGCATTTAAATGTTATAAAAAGAGTTATTTCTTGGAAAAGCATGTGATATTCTAAAAAAAAAAAAAAAGCTGGGTTGTTTTAATTCAATTTTGGGTCAAATATGTACAAAAAAATATGTAACCTAATTGTCCATATTTGACCCAAATTTGGGTTAAAACAACCCAGCATTTTTTTAGACAGTGTAGGTTTCATGATGAAATCCGCAGTGGGAAGTGAAACTTTGGCAAGATAACATCAGTATCCAGCCGTTTTCAGGCTCATGTAGACGTTTGGGCTGTGCTGGTGTGTCTCGTCATCCTATATTAAACTTTTACAAAGCAGAGCAGACCGACTGTTTTCACTTCCAGAAACGGCGCAAGTGCCTTTTAAAGTCTCTGTTAGGCTGAGAAACGCCGCCACAAGCTCTCAGACGTTAATTACAGGCAACGCAAAAGCTTGGGCTATATTTTCTTGCAGAAATTGGCTGAGAGGAGAAAAAAAAAAAGATATGTCATGCCATATTATTGTTTTTATGAGAATAAAATATTAAAAAGGATCAAGAGAAAGCTCACTGTAAAAAATTGTGTTTTCTAAATCCTCTGCGAATGTTGCTTGTCAGACTGTACGAACATGATCCCCGATGTCATACATGTCACACTGTAGGATCTCAGTTGGCATTATGTCAGACAGTCAGATGCGAAAAACAGACGCGAGCAAAAGACTCGTACGGACTGAGTTTGACGTCATCAATCCGTGAGACGTTCGGTAACGGCGAGCCGCATTCACAGACACAACGGTAGCGTTCAGCAAACAACAAAAACAAGCGCTGGCATTTGTCATTCGCCTGACTCTTTTCCACATGTTCCCTTTTGTGATTGGATGTTGTCGCACGAAATGCGTCATCGGGTTCTGCGCTCCTATTGGTTCTTGATTTGACGGCCGTCCTAGGAGACGTCACACTGCAGGATTGCGCCTCAAATCTTCTGACACTGCCAGAATTTTGTCCGAGGTGAAATTTGATCGCAATCGGTTGTCGGTGCACATGTCAAACTAAGCATCAAAGACTTCAGATTTTAGCCTAGGATCAGAGAAATCTTTTAGGATTTCAAAATTTGTCTCAGACGGCCAAATCGTGGCCAAAATCACACAGTGTGCAGCCGGCTTTAGACGAGGTCGAAGTATTCATAGGACAGTTAGGGGGCAGCGTGGAGGCAGGGTGGGGAGTCGCAATGACAGTGACAGTAGTCCGAACTGTGCACACTCGGCGGGCGCGCACGTCTGTCTCTCGTCTTGTCTCGTCATCTCACTCATGATCTTTGCCTTGCCGTGGCGAGTGAGCTTTTGAACTAAACAGGTCTTGTCTACTTGTGTTTGTGTGTCATATGAATAATATATATGTGCCCCATACCATACATGGAATCAGAGTGCCTACTGTATGTAGTAAATGGAAAATCTCTAAAGCAAAAGGCCAACCACTACATGCATTCGGTTTGTTTCTAGCATTTATTAGTAATGATTTACACAGTTTGTTTACTATTTACCTGCGCATTCAGTATTGTACAATATAGCATACAGAAGGCGAGGGACATTTTGGAGGCAAAGAAGTGCAACATTTTATCATTTAAACATGTGAATTTTCATGTAAATTCTATAATCCACGATGGCCGCCACGTCATAATATGCAAATTAGATGGGAAAATGTAATCCCTACATAAACTTTGGGTCATCCTTAATATTTCTCTAATTTACAGAAAGTCTCTATCTTTAATCACTTTTAAGATATAGCCTTTTGAAATGAATATGTCAAAATCGAATGTTTTAGGAAAAAACCTCCGCCTAAAGGGTTAAGAAACGCAGATTCCCAGTTGTAACCGAGCTCTAGAATCAGTGTGTTTCTGTGTGGGACGCCCCGTACACAGGTGAAGGAAACACAAACAATCATGTGTGTTCTGTCCAGGAGGTCTACAGGCTACATTCACTTGCGTCAAATGCAGAAATGACTGCACACACAATGGGCCTTAAACAAAGTGACCTTTCAATTGTTGGAAGCCATGAGCCACTGCACTCTCTCAGCACGACGCGCATCCTGTTTTGATGGAAAATGGTCACTTTTCCAGTTGTCGGGTGGTAACGGCCATGGCGTTCTGAGTTGCGTCCTCATCTGGGATTATAAAACAAACAGCCCAGTCAGGGGTGATCTGTCCGATTTTATGGGAGTGAGGCGTTTCATTGCTCTGCAGTGCAAAGAAAGAGGAAAAGGCATCCCTGCTCTGTTAGAGGACACAAACCCTCTACGGATACTGATCTAAGATCTGTGCCCGGGACCCTCATCAGCATATTCAGCCCCAAATGAGGAACTCATCTGCCATTTACAAGTAACAAGGCATGGCGAGTGATTTCAATGAGAAATTTGGCACACAAATAGATAACAGTCTGAACAATAACCACAGCCATTTTGAAGTCTCAATCCCTCTGGCGCCACCAACTGTCCCATTTATGAGAATACATTTTGAACCGTAAGGGCTAGAAACAAAATTCCTAAACGGTTTGTCTGATTTACACCAAAATCGGCTCAGATCATCTTCTGACTTTGCTGGCAAAAATATATTAAAATCTTTATTATAGACCAAGTGTTCTTGAATAACGCGCAAATGAATTTGACGAAGAGCACGCCAAAATGGACGCAAGGCTATATCTCCGCAACGATTTAGCATATTGGGATGAATATTGGTACATGTCGTCACAAGCATGACCTGAGGCTACATGCAGAGTTTCACCACAGCGCCACCTACTGGTCAGGAGATAATGAGAAAGGCTTTTTTTTGCATTTAGCTTCTCAAAAGTGATACAACTGGTTTCTTTTGATTCAGTCCCAGCATACCATTTTTCCCCATGTCAGCCATTTTGAATTTGACCATAAAATGCTGTATTTTACGAATGCATTAGCTACGAAACTCAGTATGTATCATCGTCACCATGCCGGGAAGGTATTTAAAAAGTATCGAGACAGTTCTAACAGCATAATATTTTAAACTGGCTTGGGTTTCCTGAGTCATACCGAGAACAATGATACCAATCATGCAATATTAGTTTGAAATTGCTGTCCGCCATTTTGATTTTGATTCTAACTCCCTCTCAACCGATGGTCTGATTCTCACCAAAATCGGCTCAGGTCATCTTCTGACCATGCTGGTAAAATATATTAAAATCTTTATTATAGACCAAGTGTTCTTGAATAACGCGCAAATGAATTTGACGAAGAGCACGCCAAAATGGACGCAAGGCTATATCTCCGCAACGATTTAGCGTATTGGGATGAATATTGGTACATGTCGTCACAAGCATGATCTGAGGCAACATGCAGAGTTTCAGCACAGCGCCACCTACTGGTCAGGAGATAATGAGAAAACTTTAAAGAAGTTAAATGCAAAAAAAGCCATTCTCAAAAGTGATACAACTGGTTTCTTTTGATTCAGTCCCAGAATACCATTTTTCCCCCATGTCAGCCATTTTGAATTTGACCATAAAATGCTGTATTTTACAAATGCATTAGCTACGAAACTCAGTATGTATCATCGTCACCATGCCGGGAAGGTATTTAAAAAGTATCGAGACAGTTCTAACAGCATAATATTTTAAACTGGCTTGGGTTTCCTGAGTCATACCGAGAACAATGATACCAATCATGCAATATTAGTTTGAAATTGCTGTCCGCCATTTTGATTTTGATTCTAACTCCCTCTCAACTGATGGTCTGATTCTCACCAAAATCAGCTCAGATCATCTTCAGACTATGGGGGCATTAGCACCATAAAGCACTGAAAATAACCACTTGATTGCCACCAAACCTTGCACTTTGACTGACCACACACCATCAATTTGGTAACAGCGCCACCTATTGGTCAAAAGTGATAAGCAATTAAATAAAGTGATTGTATTTGGGATTTTTGACTAAAATCATCTAAAAATGTCATTAAGTAGTTGCAGTTGGGCTGATGCTCCAAACTGTGCTTGCATAACTCATCCCTTTTTTGAGTTTGGCTCCATTATTTATTAATAACATGTATTATTGCACTCCAGAATGAGTTCAGCAAGACTATATTAGCTAAACAGATTTAATTTATTCCATTCTAGATGGCTGGGAATAGACTTTGAGTTTGGCTTGAGTAATCAGGATATAAACTTAGAGTAGAGCACCTAGAAAATAATCTTCATTTTCATTATGAAGTTAGCGAGGCAAAATACATTCAGGAATATATTAATGTGGTCAGAACTACAATGCACTAATCAATGAGGCACATCGTTAGCATAATTAACTGCTGCTATTAACAACAATAAACACATACTTAATCTCTGCCTAAAGGAAACTTCAGGGTCTAAGAATGAGTCAATAATGACGCAATCACCGTTTGATCTGTTGATAAACACTTCTGGATCACATAAACTTACTAAAGCCAGTTGATTACATCAGTAATACAACATTCATGAAATATTACAAATGCTGAATGAATCTCACAAAGATATGTCAGAATGATATAATCACTACAACACTGAAAAATTGTTAATTATATTAATTCACTACATAAATATAATACTATATAATAATGTATTATTATAAAATAAATTACATAATGTCTTGTATTTTCTTTTTTTAATGTTAAGAATTTAGCAGACAATGTAAACTATTCTTAAGGATCTGAAATACATTAATAATTTTATTTTTTTCCGTGATATTTTCCCATGAAGGCTAAATCACACCCATCACAGCACATCAGACTCTGTTCTTCTAGGCAACTGTCCATGCAAAATACACAAACACAACATGTTATGACAAGAATATCTATTATGCAAAGTCACATTGCACCATCACTTCTAGGTATTTGCCTAGGTATATGAAGTAAGAGCATTTTTCTCTGGTCTGGTCATAACAGAACTGTTTAATGCCTTTCCCTGAAGCTATATGAATATCCTATAAATTGTTAAAGAGGATGAACCGCAAATCTGCAGAGCTCTGTAAGTTAGAAAGTTTGTCAGAGTGATGAACAGGACTTAAAACATTTTATGCATCAACAGTTTTACAATGGTTTCGTGCTAAATTAGCCCTCTTATTAAAGGATGAGTTCACTTTTAAATAAACTTTTGCTGATAATTTACTCATCCCCATGTCATCCAAGATGTCCATGTCTTTCTTTCTGCAGTTGAAAAGAAATTAAGGTTTTTGATGAAAACCTTCCAGGATTGTTCTCCATATAATGGACTTCAATGGGCTTCAAACGGTTCAAGGTCCAGATGACAGTTTCAGTGCAGCTTTAAACGACAGCAGACGATGAATAAGGGTCTTATCTAGCCAAACCATCAGTTTCTGTGAGAAACCCAGCAGTATTTATGCTGTTATTTTACCTCTTATCAGACGAACGTGATCATCTCTGAGCTCCGCCATAACTTCTGCTAAGTGAGGTCAAATACAAGCGTGGTCATAGATAAATCGATCGTAGATGCCTCATTCTACTGATCCGTGCAGACGCTAATGAGGCATCTACGTATACATCTATGACCACGCTCGTATTTTGACCTCACATAGCGGAAGTTATGGTTTATTTTGTAAGCAAAAAACGAATATATAATGCGTGACTTTTAATTATAAACAAGCTGGAAATACACCGGGACTCTTATTTTGAAATGTCTGCGCCTCTATTGCAGTTGCAGGAGCTCATTCAAGTTCAGATGAGGAGATAAATATGCATTGTTACAACCGTCTAAAACACATTACTATATAAACATCATAAAGTAAACACTCATTATTCATCAGCATTAGTTCATAATCAATGGCCTGGCATAAATGTGTGTTATTGATGGACTGTGAGCCGCTCTGGAGCGCTGGATTGGGGATGCGTGAGCCGTGTTTTCCAGCGGTTAGATCAGCATCTGTGACACAGGACATCAGTTCTGACCCCATCTCTTCCCTAATCCACCCTCCCTAACATTTTCCTCTCGTTTTTATTTGTTGACGAAAATGACAGTAGATTTTCCTCATAGTTTTTGTCATCCAACACTAGTTTTTATTTAGTTATCGTCTCGTTTTCGTCAGTGAAAAAAGGTTGTTGACGAAAATTATTCGTCAACGAAATGAACACTGTGCAGCCTCTAGTGTCAGTCCTATTGTGACTCTTGAGGTCAGGGCAGTGAGGTTTACTCACACAGCTCTTTTGCGATTCGCGCGAGTGATTTACATGTTAAGTCAATGCAGAGACGCAAAATGGCATTCTGCAGCACGAATGACGCGAATTGAGCGTTTTGAACGCGTGATTCGCGCGAATCGCTCAAGTTGAAAAATCTGAACTTTGGCGGATATTTCGCGCCGCGTTAACCAATCACGAGCTTGCTCTAGTAGTGACGCATTTACAAGCGGAGGCAGAAATCCCAACAACAATGGAGGACAAGATAATCGTGGCCGTATGTGGAGACCCGGAGCTGTATGATACATCCTCCTATCACTACAGGAACAGGAATTAAAGGAATAAAAAGGATCTTGCTTGGAAGAAAGTGAGTTATTGTGAGCCAAGTGAGCCATTTCACAACGAGACAGGAGCAGAAAAAAAGAGCCAGAGCCAGCGGCAAATGTGAGAAGGACTAGCCGAGGAAAGGCGGGTCTCTCCGGGTAAACGAGCGCGGAATGTCACTGATCGCCTGGATCTCACAACTCCGAAAACGCCAGATAAAATGCTCAAATAGGCTCTTTTTATAAATTAACCACAGATTTGAGCTTTAAACAACTATATTATCGCCTGAAAAAGTCTTTAAACTACGTTTTGTCACACATTAATAGTAGTATTTTTTACAAAAAAGACGTCAAGTGACCGAGACGAGCTGGCTCATATAGGCTCATATAGAAGCCCCTCCCATGACGCGAATTCACGTCTGTTGTGTAGTTGTCACACGCGAATTTCACGCGCGAATGAAGCGAGTAAACTCAAAATGTTCAAGCGTCCACCTTCGCGCGATTAGCGCAAATTATTCGCGCGAATCGCGTCCGGTGTGAACGCCACATCACTAGATGGCCTACGTTACACTGACCCCCCTAAACCTCACTCTTAACCGGGTCACGGCACCAATTTAACTGGACCTAATCCAATTTAACCTGGTCCAAGTGGGATTCGAACCAGCGTCTTCGGCATGGGAGGTGGGTGCGCTAACAAGGACGATAAAGACTGCAGCCTCTAGTTAATCTAGCTCTTACTAGCTGACCTCCGTTACATAAGCATATCACAGAGAAGACAACACACCAGCACATTGGCTACATGTTAGCTTTATTTATGGACTGGGAATCTGAACTGGGTGTTTTATACATTTACAACTGAAAGCCACAATTTACACCTACTGTTTCTCTGTACAACCTACAGCCTGGGATGAATGTACAAACACACCATCCAATTGGCAGTGGATTGTCTTTGAGCCCCATCTCCCAGAGTTATCAATTAGAGAAAGAATCATGGCAGATGTTCATTAGTATTTGTGATAAACTGTGGCTTTTGACTGTACCGTTTAGATTGCAAGCATTTGTGCTGTTAATGAAGAAAAGTGATCAAGCTTGCCAGAAAATAATTACTCATTTAGCTGATTTATGAGGCGACAGGCAAGTGCTTATCCCATGAGTGGGTATTCCCGTAAAACACAAAGTATCAATTACACCTAATGTGCATCTTTTGCTCATTCATTTGTTGCAGAGGCGCTAAAAAGCTTCCTGTGTTTGACGGGAAGTGAAAAAGGCCAACGCGTTCATCTCATTCAGACCAAAATAACTTCACAACATAATTTTCATCTCCAACCTCCCAAGTAGGAACTTCCCCGGTGAACTTCGAAAGCAGTCGGTGTAAACCAGAACTGATGGAAACAATGATAATTTTGACAGCATATTTTGATTTAGTTTTAGTCTTAGTCTTTTGACTAAAATGCCATTTAGTTTTAGTCATATTTTAGTCGCCTGAATTGTTTTTAGTTTTAGTCGATTAAGTTAACCAATTGAGTTTAGTTAAATTGTAATACATTAAGCATTTAAGCATCACATAACCGACTGTCACTTGAACTGACATTGACATAATTTTGTTTTTGACATTAAAGTCCTCATGAAATCAAAATTGACCATATTTACTTTGTTAGCGCAAATTGCTAGTTTTGTGGTGAACAATCCATCCGTGCAAGTCAATCCGCATCAAAAAATTATTTGGCTTCGTAATCTTTAATCAAAATCTGAAAATGCTCCTCCCCTTTACATTGGTCGGCCATTTTTGATGACGTCTGTTTGACGGCTTGGGCTTCGACATGCCATCATTAAACACGCCCATTGAACTTGCGTTCAGATCTGCCTCCATTTCTGAATGAAACGCCTACGTTTCTATATCCAATCAGGTCACACGGGGGGAGGGGGGGACAAACCACGCCCTCTGTTCTGCTCATTTAGTATTCCGTTTCTCTCGGAAATACGTCAAATCACTGAAATAAAGTCGGTTGCAACTTCTGGTTCACTGGGACTTTAAAAATACACGAAAGAGCTCAATTCACTTTTTGTTTGTTTTTAAAAACATCTATATCATTTGTATAACTTTGTATTTCTGTTTTAGTTAGTAGACCATATCAGGTTAAGCTAAAGCTTCAAATAAGTTTGTTTATTTTTTTTTTTTAATTTCAGTTAATATTTATTTAATTTCAAGTAACAGAGTTTTTTTTAATGGTTTTAGTGAACTATTATAACCCTGATACTTTATTGAATACGTGTCAAATACTGGTCTTTCCTCCTGACTATGAATTAAATAGAAATTAAATTAAATATAGTTTATTGTGTAACCAAAAATGAATATATAATGCGTGACTTTTAATTATAAACAAGCTGGAAATACACCGGGACTCTTATTTTGAAATGTCTGCGCCTCTATTGCAGTTGCAGGAGCTCATTCAAGTTCAGATGAGGAGATAAATATGCATTGTTACAACCGTCTAAAACACATTACTATATAAACATCATAAAGTAAACACTGTCATTATTCATCAGCATTAGTTCATAATCAATGGCCTGGCATAAATGTGTGTTATTGATGGACTGTGAGCCGCTCTGGAGCGCTGGATTGGGGATGCGTGAGCCGTGTTTTCCAGCGGTTAGATCAGCATCTGTGACACAGGACATCAGTTCTGACCCCATCTCTTCCCTAATCCACCCTCCCTAACATTTTCCTCTCCTTTTTATTTGTTGACGAAAATGACAGTTGATTTTCCTCATAGTTTTTGTCATCCAACACTAGTTTTTATTTAGTTATCGTCTCGTTTTCGTCAGTGAAAAAAGGTTGTTGACGAAAATTATTCGTCAACGAAATGAACACTGTGCAGCCTCTAGTGTCAGTCCTATTGTGACTCTTGAGGTCAGGGCAGTGAGGTTTACTCACACAGCTCTTAAGGTGCGTTCACACCGGACGCGATTCGCGCGAGTGATTTACATGTTAAGTCAATGCAGAGACGCGAAATGGCATTCTGCGGCACGATTTGCGCGAATGAGGCGAATTGAGCGTTTTGAACGCACGAATCGCTCAAGTTGAAAAATCTGAACTTTGGCGGATATTTCGCGCCGCATTAACCAATCACGAGCTTGCTCTAGTAGTGACGCATTTACAAGCGGAGGCAGAAATCCCAACAACAATGGAGGACAAGATAATCGTGGCCGTATGTGGAGACCCGGAGCTGATGATACATCATCCTATCACTACAGGAACAGGAATAAAAAGGATCTTGCTTGGAAGAAAGTGAGTGAGGAGGTCGGACAGTCAGCTACCCTCTCAACAAAATCTATGTCAGCCATTTCACAACGAGACTGGAGCAGAAAAAAAGAGCCAGAGCCAGCGGCAAATGTGAGAAGGACTAGCCGAGGAAAGGCGGGTCTCGCCGGGTAAACGAGCGCGGAATGCCACTGATCGCCTGGATCTCACAACTCCGAAAACGCCAGATAAAATGCTCAAATAGGCTCTTTTTATAAATTAACCACAGATTTGAGCTTTAAACAACTATATTATCGCCTGAAAAAGTCTTTAAACTACGTTTTGTCAAACATTAATAGTAGTATTTTGTCACACGCAAATTTCACGCGCGAAGGTGGACGCTTTGGGCGTGAAATTTGCGTGTGACAACTACATTTTGAATTATTATATGAATAATTATGAATTATTCGCGCGAATCGCGTCCGGTGTGAACGCCACATAAGCTTTCAAATGATATATAGTTTGTTAAGATTAGTTTAGGTTTAGTATAGGATATTACTGTTTTATAAATGTATTGGCGGTGGGCCGGTGACACTTAACAGGTTAAGTTTACTCATTCATATGTAGTACAAAAAATAATCATCATAAATATTTTAAATATTCTACCTCTGTCATTTTCTGACAATAAAGAGTAGTTTAAAACCACAATTAACTTCACTCAGGAGACAAAAATAAGCCTTCTGATAATCATGATATGATAATATCATGATAATTATCAATATCGACTGATGTGAAAACATTTTTTTGCCCGTCGCCCAGCCCTAATCTCGATGTCCCCCTTTTCTAAAGTACACCTGGATTGAAACCACTCAATATGAATAAGTATTTGAATTTCTGTGTGGTTGTCAGTAAAACTGCACCGAAGTGGGAATAAAAGGTCCAAAGTAAGCCAAGTTTGGATGATGCACACTTTCCAGCCTAGGGCCGGTCCCTCGGGGGCGCATTGAGTCGTGTGTGTATTGTGACAGAGCGCTGTGGTATCTTGTGCCGCTAACACACCCAAGGTTGTGTGCTTGCCCTACTTTGCAATGAAAGAACATGCAATGGAGCCGTTCAGAAGAAAGAAATAAGCCTAAATCCATTCTAGCTTAAATAAAAAGAAGATTGTATGCATGCAGGTGAGAACAGTTGCCAGTGAAGACCACATGGAGAGCTGGAGAAATGTGTCTGACCGCATGTGTGAGTCTGAGGCGAACCCGAGACGTTTGCTGCACGTCGCAACTCTTCCTGCGAGCCCCACATGACATAAGAAACCACATGTTCAAACAATATCCTGTCAGCAGACTAGCTCTTTACCTGTTCTGTTCATGAAACACCAGGAATTCAGCCAGAAGCATTTCACAAGCTTTATTGCTTTTACAGTCAGGGGCGAAATGTTAAATATAGAAACCAGAGGCTTTTCACACTATACGCTCAACCCTGTGCTAATGTTAACGTCTCTTTTAGCACAGCTTTTGAAATGACTGTTTAGCAAGACATCCAAATCTAAAGTAAACGATGCTTGGCTAATTAAACACCCACGCACACGGCGTTTCGTTTTAGCACCCGAGAGAAAACAGCCAGTGAAATGAACAGAAAAAGGCGAATTAAAGATATTTTAAGGAATGTTGGTCCCCTTTGACTTCCATAGTAGGAAAAAAAATACCATCGAAGTCGATGGAGACCAACAACTGTTTGGTTTCCAACATTCTTCGAAACATCTTCTTTTGTGTTCAACATAATAAAGATACTCATACGAATATGAATAAGTGACGACAATTTTATTTTGTGGGTGAACTATCCCTTTAAGGTACTTTTCCAAGTGTAAAACTGTAGAGGAGGATTTGATTTATCCATTGGGAATTGATCAGGGTTTTCCAAAAGCATTGTGAGCTTAAAAACTGGAATACTTTTGTCTTGATTTGCAGTCTGGACGAGTCAACGCAAGTTGCTATACAAGTCAGAAAGATTTTGGGTCGTCTGTGTTGAGAGATTTCACAGAAAACTGTGTGCAAATGGGCACAAACGCTGTTTATGATTCCATTATGATTCCATCCAGTCGGAGGAGATCTAATTTTGTTTTTATAGTGGAGCCAATGATCTATGTCTCATATGAGATTCATACGGGCTAATACAGATATAGGGCCGACATGGAACCAATGGACAACCCCAATAAGAGCCAATGGACACCCCAATAAGAGCCAATGGACACCCCAATAAGAGCCAATGGACACCCCAATAAGAGCCAATGGACAACCCAATAAGAGCCAATGGACACCCCAATAAGAGCCAATGGACACCCCAATAAGAGCCAATGGACACCCCAATAAGAGCCAATGGACAACCCAATAAGAGCCAATGGACAACCCAATAAGAGCCAATGGACAACCCCAATAAGAGCCAATGGACAACCCCAATAAGAGCCAATGGACAACCCCAATAAGAGCCAATGGACAACCCAATAAGAGCCAATGGACAACCCCAATAAGAGCCAATGGACAACCCAATAAGAGCCAATGGACAACCCCAATAGGAGCCAATGGACAACCCAATAAGAGCCAATGGACAACCCCAATAGGAGCCAATGGACACCCCAATAAGAGCCAATGGACAACCCAATAAGAGCCAATGGACAACCCCAATAAGAGCCAATGGACAACCCCAATAGGAGCCGATGGACAACCCCAATAGGAGCCGATGGACACCCCAATAAGAGCCAATGAACACCCCAATAAGAGCCAATGGACAACCCCAATAGGAGCCGATGGACAACCCCAATAGGAGCCGATGGACACCCCAATAAGAACCAATGGACAACCCCAATAGGAGCCGATGGACAACCCAATAAGAGCCAATGGACACCCCAATAAGAGCCAATGGACACCCCAATAAGAGCCAATGGACACCCCAATAAGAGCCAATGGACAATCCAATAAGAGCCAATGGACAACCCAATAAGAGCCAATGGACACCCCCAAAAGGAGCCGATGGACACCACAATAAGAGCCAATGGACAACCCAATAAGAGCCAATGGACAACCCAATAAGAGCCAATGGACAACCCCAATAAGAGCCAATGGACAACCCCAATAAGAGCCAATGGACAACCCAATAAGAGCCACTGGACACCCCCAAAAGGAGCCGATGGACACCACAATAAGAGCCAATGGACAACCCAATAAGAGCCAATGGACAACCCAATAAGAGCCAATGGACACCCCCAATAGGAGCCAATGGACAACCCCAATAGGAGCCGATGGACACCCACCCCAATAAGAGCCAATGGACACCCCAATAGGAGCCAATGGACACCCCAATAGGAGCCAATGGACACCCCAATAGGAGCCAATGGACACCCCAATAAGAGCCAATGGACAACCCAATAAGAGCCAATGGACAACCCAATAAGAGCCAATGGACACCCCCAATAGGAGCCAATGGACAACCCCAATAGGAGCCAATGGACACCCCCAATAGGAGCCAATGGACAACCCCAAAAGGAGCCAATGGACACCCCCAATAGGAGCCAATGGACAACCCAATAAGAGCCAATGGACAACCCAATAAGAGCCAATGGACAACCCCAATAAGAGCCAATGGACAACCCCAATAAGAGCCAATGGACAACCCAATAAGAGCCAATGGACACCCCCAATAGGAGCCAATGGACAACCCCAATAGGAGCCAATGGACACCCCAATAAGAGCCAATGGACACCCCAATAGGAGCCAATGGACACCCCAATAGGAGCCAATGGACACCCCAATAGGAGCCAATGGACACCCCAATAAGAGCCAGTGTTGAGAGATTTCACAGAAAACTGTGTGCAAATGGGCACAAACACTGTTTTTCTAGCTTCAGATTATGATTCCATCCAGTCGGAGGAGATCTAACATGTTTGATATTTTCAGCCAATTTCAGATTTTGTTTTTATAGTGGAGCCAATGATCTATGTCTCATATGAGATTCATACGGGCTAATACAGATATAGGGCCGACATGGAACCAATGAACAACCCCAATAAGAGCCAATGGACAACCCCAATAAGAGCCAATGGACAACCCCAATAAGAGCCAATGGACAACCCCAATAGGAGCCGATGGACAACCCCAATTAAGGTCTATATTGTGCCCCACAATGAGCAAGTAAAACAGGTTGCATGCTGTACTTGGCCATTTGTTGCCATAAACATTGTAAACCAGGAACTAAGAGTGTTAACCCAGGTTTTACACATGTACAGTGTGTGAAATGACGGGATTAATTAGCAACCCAGTAAGAACTATGACCCCAGGTTAACAATTTCAAGTGTGAAAAGCCCATAATTGAACTCTCTGTGGGAGGTGAGGTTTAAAAACTACACAAGCGTGAAAGTATTTGTGCTCGGTAAATTATGCAGAGAAAGAAGACAGTAAAAACAGGTCTGAGAAGGAGGGAAACCGCTGTGAGTTGCAATGCGCGCAGCAGGAATGCATGATGCATCCCTGAGTAAGTTTAGGCCCAGAGGAAATGCACTGCTCGGGCGTGTCTGCTAAACAAACACCTGAATGAGGTGCGTTCAGTCAGCGGGACACATTCAAGCAATGCAGTGGAACTTCTGTGATTCCAGATGTTACATGACTTACGTTATAGACACTACAATTGGTGGAAATAACACATTTATTTCCATCAAGAGGTGCATCAATTATCGGTCAAGATCTTGTTTTGACTCCTCCAGCACAACCCAAAGACTTTCAATGAATTTAAGGTCTGAAAATGATCCTTCATTCTTACACAGTTTGAGCCGGATGAATCTTGACATCCTGGAATATGGCCATGATGTGTTTTCCTACATGGTTGTTTAAGAAATTAAAAGCTACACACTCCATCAATTAGGGTTAGAATAACTGTTGCCAAACATATAACATGCTAGAAACGTAAAAATCACTGCAATGATGATCCAATCATTGACCGCTAAGCATGGTGTATGTACTATAACCCCAATAGGAACCATTGGACAACACCAATCGGAATGACCCCTAGCCAGTAGGCAGTGTATACATACATTATATATATATACACACACAAACTTATGTTATTCACAGATAATGGCTAAAATGTATATATTAGTGCTAATTGATTAATCGCGATTATTTGCATCCAAAATAAAAGTTTGTGTTTACATAACGGCTAAGCATGGTGTGTACTATAGCCCCAATAGGAACCATTGGACAACCCCAATCGGAATGACCCCTAGGCAGTAGGCAGTGTATACATACATTATATATCACAAACTTATGTTATTCACAGATAATGGCTAAAATGTATATATTAGTGCTAATTGATTAATCGCGATTATTTGCATCCAAAATAAAAGTTTGTGTTTACATAATGTGTGTGTGTGTGCACACATTTTAGCCATAAACCGTTATTTTGGACCAAAAAATATGATTTAAGACATGTATAAGTGTATTAAAAGTGTAAGGAATGGTTCAAAAGTTTCGTGGAGACACGTGATATTTCTGGAGCCAATGTTAAATCATGTTGTTTGTTTGTTTACAAGTGTATAAACGTTTTAAATATATGAAACCAACATTTTTCAACGAGTTTTAAAACCGATTTCTACTTTTCCATCTTGTTGTTGACGCTCAATACTTGCAGCACTTGTTGGAAATCAAACGTCATTGGGTATTTAATAAAAACAAGAGTTGTTTTGACTGTATATACACATGTTGAGGTCTTACCTGCCAGTAAGAAGATGGGCAGCAGACAGCAGTAGAGCAATCCGCACACCACCTGAAGCTCCATACTTCCACTCACATTCCTCCCACCACACAAATCCACATCTCCCAGATCCGTGGAAAACAAAGATACATGGCTCTCGGTTTTCTATACCAATTTATTGACATTAAAACGTCGCGTCTAATCGATTAAACGACTAAAACTGTAGACCTTCGAAACTATTAAAACATCACCAACAGCCAACGCGTTCTGTGAAGCGTTCCTGAACACACAAATGAACGAATGATGTCTTAACGCGATACATAAACCCAAAACGCGGCTTTATGAGAGTCGATTATTCACTGTACATCTTCATGGAAAATGTGATTCACCGCCTCGGCGTTTGTTAAACTTTCTTCAATCTTTCTTCCGCGGTGAAACCAATCAGCTCCGACTTCTCCAGAATATCTCCACAACTAGTTATTCAGTGTCACAAGTCATAAGGAGAGTTTAGTCCGAGCCGCGTCCCAACAGTTAGTAAAGTAAAGTAACTCCCACTCTCTGACGAGAGATAACTTGTGCCAAACGAGTCACGTCACTCTCAGCTGAGAAATCCGACGCGCGCGCTGCCTGAGGAGCCGAACTCCAGTCACCCGCGGAATTACGGCTTCCACTCCCAAACTGAGGAAAACCAGTTATACTGACTTTTTGTGTTATTCCATACATTTGGGAATGCTTACCAGATCTTTAAATCAATGTGTTTCAACCAATGTTTGGGTCAAATGTGGACAAAACCGACCGTTGGTTTAAACTTTTAACCGTTGGTCTGAATTTTTAACCGTTGGTTTAAACTTTTAACCGTTGGTTTGAATTTTTAAATTAAAACGAATTTAAACCCAACGGTTGGTTTTGTCCATATTTGACCCAAACATGGATTGAAACAACCCAGCATTTATTTTTCCAGACATGACAAGAGTCGTGATTACTGAAATGAAAATAAACTATAACTTGTGTTCATATATACGCTTCATATAAACACCGTAAATATGGTTCATGTTGTGTTTCATAAAATGATATGATGTGGTGTGGTAACATCTGAGCATGTGCAGTAGTGTAGCGTGCACGTGCCTTCAGTGTGACCGTTATTTATTTCGCGCGTGTCAGTTCAGTGCGACGAAACTGTGGTCATGCTGATGTTATTTATTAACAAATTGTTTCAACAAATAAACAAATTGTTTAATCTGGTTTACCCACGGTGTGTGTTAGAGTATCAGGCATGGTAACACGTTGTGTTGGCTCCATCTTGTGGTGACTTTAGGTAACGAATCATAGGCGAAATCTTTCAATAATTATAACGGACAGTCTTGTTTTTGCATAAAACGAGAGTAAAGTGTTAAATTACGTGGAAAAAATACACCTAAATTTGTGTTGTTTAACACGTTTCCCAGATATAGCACACATACATCTCAGAGATGTCTATTTGATGTGTTGATGTACATCTGGAAGAGTGTTTGCTCATCTGCAATACGTCTGGACGTTTCCTGTCAGATGTCAAATAGACGTTTAAACAATGTCTTTAAGATGTTTATGATTTAGAATGTATGAAAAACGGACATCTTAAAGACGTATCGGATGTTTGGAAAAAAAGAAGAAGATGCTTTCCAGATGAAGTGATCTTTAAAAGACATCTTGCAGATGTGCTATCTGGGTTTTGTCAAATCTTCTTTCAGTTATTTTGGTTTTGGCATTTCGATCATGTAGAGAGTATAGCTCCTAAAAGCGTCATTAATCTTTTTCCCGTATCAAGAATTTCCCGCTGAAAGTCCATTTAAAAACCGCGATTCGTTACAGATGAATATAGCTGTTCAATCTAAACTGTCACACTCTCCGTTAAATGCTTTACAGTGTGTTCTCACTTAAAATGATTGATTTATCTTAAGAACTGCACATTTACAACACAATAGAGGAACATAATCCCATTAATTCAAAGACCCGACCACCAAAATGCTAAACGTGGAAAAACTACAATATCATTTTATATCAAAATAACACAAGGAGTCAAATCAAATAACTGAACGTATAAGTCTTTATTATTTAATGTGGATTAGTATTATTTATAATGACAGACCAGGGGTTTTCAATCTTTGAGATGCCACGGGCCCCCAAATATCATCCCTGTGTGAGGGATGTTTTTATAAACACTCAATTTATACACACACACACACACACACACACATAAAAAAATAATATGAATCTAAAATTAGTTTCAGTTAGATTATTATATATTTTGTTAAACTGGGTGTAGTTTTAATCGAATTTGTATTCAATTATATTAATCATTTTTGTATTTTATTTATTTTAATCGAATTTAATAGATTAATAACTAACTAATATAAATAATCAAAATGTTTAATGTATTGCTTTAGTCATTTATTTCAATCAAATTTGTATTTATTTATGTTTTCTAGACTTTTCCACGGACCCCAAAACCTTTGAGTTATGCAAATCTGCTGTTTGATCAGTGGGTGCGGGGGCGTGGTTAAAAGCCACGCTCTGCCTACATAAGTCACGTGATCCGATTTCGCGCGAAAGTTGGTCTAGGAAGACTCTGAAAGGAAGTTCCGGTGGGGATCATAACAATTGCTGCACGGTAGGGATCTCATTCGTAGCGAAGAATGGCTCAAGCTCGGGTTACCGATTATTTTGCACAGAGTAAGACGGCTGGCGTTGGTCGGTCTGTCCGGTCCAAGGGACAGAAAGTGTCCGGGGACGTTGTGGAATCGGCGGTGATCACTAAACCAAGAACATCGTCCAGAGCCACACGCGTTTCGCGTAAACCGACGCGCGCTCCCGCGACACCAGAGCCGCAGAAACACGTCCAGCTGGAGTTCCTCAAAGTCATCGACGAGGCTCTGTCGGCAGAACCGGTAGAGACCGCGACAGATGTGAGTAATGCGAGGTTAACGGCGAGTCCCCGGACCCCTAAACGGACCTCGGCGGAGTTCGACGTGTGTTCGGTGTTGTTCGCGTCCACGGCCGAGCGGCACAGCAGCGCCAAGAAGCGCCTGAGGGTCAGCGCGAGCCACAACGGCGGAACGGCACCGGAGGAGCGCGCGGTTCCGAAGACCGCGAGGAAGAAGCTTGATCTGCTGAAAAACGACGATAAAGAGAAGGTGTGTGTCGCTAAATATTGGGTTCAAAACGGAATAGAACAACAGACGCTTTTTAAAAAAATATTTTTAACTACATTTGACACATTAACTTTAATAAAACTCCTGTTGCTTAATTTAATATTTTCCAAATTGAGAAAATGAGCTTTTCTTGGATTCAATATTACGCCAAAACGTTATATTTATTTATATTGCTGGGTCGATTACTTGCAAATTGTATACAATTATAAATTATACATGATTGAAACGTAGTTAGTTAATGTACTCTATTGCGTTACACATTTAAAATAATCTGACTGGATTACTTATGACCTAACTTGTTTATAATGCTAATTTCATTTCAATAGTATAATCTTGTACCATATTGATAGAAAAACACAAGATTACTCAATTTCATCAACATGAAGTGCATTAAACATTACATATTTTAGGTAATGTAATCTGATTACTTTTAGATTACTTTTTGATTTGTTTATAATTTGATTATAATTATACAATGATTTACCAATATGGTAAGAGAAAATTATTCCCTTTTTCAACAACATGAAGTGCATTAAATATTGCATATTTTAGGTAATGTAATCTGACTACTTATTACTTTTAGATTACCTTTGTCCTAACTTGTTTATACTATTTTATATAATATAATTTTCTAACATATTGATAAAAAAAACATGAGAATCATTTGTTTGTTGTCAACATGAAGCTTTTCTTGGATTCAATATTACACCAAAACGATATATTTGTTTATATTGCTGGGTCGATTACTTACAAATTGTATACAATTACAAATTATACATGATTTAAACGTTGTCGTTTGTAATGTACTCTATTGCGTTACACATTTAAGATAATCTGACTGGATTACTTATGACCTAACTTGTTTATAATGCTAATTTAATTTCAATAGTATAATCTTGTACCATATTGATAGAAAAACACAAGATTACTCAATTTCATCAACATGAAGTGCATTAAACATTACATATTTTAGGTAATGTAATCTGATTACTTTTAGATTACTTTTTGACTTAATTATAATATTAAAATTATTATAAACATACAATGATTTACCAATATGGTAAGAGAAAAGTATTCCCTTTTTCAACAACATGAAGTGCATTAAACATTACATATTTTAGGTAATGTAATCTGATTACTTTTAGATTACTTTTTGACTTGTTTATAATAATTTTATTATAATTATACAATGATTTACCAATATGGTAAGAGAAAAGTATTCCCTTTTTCAACATGAAGTGCATTAAACATTACATATTTTAGGTAATGTAATCTGATTACTTATTACTTTTAGATTACCTTTGTCCTAACTTGTTTATACTATTTTATATAGTATAATCTTCTAACATATTGATAAAAAAACATGAGAATCATTTGTTTGTTGTCAACATGAAGCTTTTCTTGGATTCAATATTACACCAAAACGTTATATTTATTTATATTGCTGGGTCGATTACTTACAAATTGTATACAATTACAAATTATACATGATTTAAACGTTGTAGTTAGTAATGTACTCTATTGCGTTACATATTTAAGATAATCTGACTGGATTACTTATGACCTAACTTGTTTATAATGCTAATTTCATTTCAATAGTATAATCTTGTACCATATTGATAGAAAAACACAAGATTACTCAATTTCATCAACATGAAGTGCATTAAACATTACATATTTTAGGTAATGTAATCTGATTACTTTTGGATTACTTTTTGACTTGTTTATAATAATTTGATTATAATTATACAATGACTTACCAATATGGTAAGAGAAGTATACCCTTTTTCAACAACATGAAGTGCATTAAACATTTACACATTTTAGGTAATGTAATCTGATTACTTATTACTTTTAGATTACCTTTGTCCTAACTTGTTTATACTATTTTATATAGTATAATCTTCTAACATATTGATAAAAAAAAACATGAGAATCATTTTTTGTTGTCAATATGAAGTGCATTAAACATTACTTTACACAATGTAATCTGACTACTTTTAAATTAGTCCTACTTTTGATCTAATTTGTTTATAATATATTCATTTGAATAGTGTAATCTTGTACAATATTGATAACACGCTTGTTTTGTTATCAACAACATTGAGTCAACTATTCAAATTACTATGAACAAGTTGGATCACAAGTATTCAAAAAGTAGTCAGATTATTTACATTAGATTTGTAATGTTTATTACACATTTTAGCTAATATAATTTGACTATTTTGATTACTTTTAACCTAAGTTGTTTATAGTACTAATTTGAGTAGTATAATCTTGTAGCATATTGATTTAAAAAAAAACTAGAAAGAAAATGATTACTTGTTTTATTTAGCGACATGAAGTTAAACATTACATTACACATTTTAGGTAATGTAATCTGACTACTTTTCGATTACTTTTGACCTAACTTGTTTATACTAATTTATATAGTATAATCTTGTACCATATTGATAAAAAAAAAAAGTTTTTTTTTTTTGTCAACATGAAGTGCATTAAACATTGCTTTACACATAATGTAATCTGACTACTTTTAAATTAGTCCTACTTTTGATCTAATTTGTTTATAATATTAATTGGAATAGTGTAATCTTGTACCATATTGTTAAAAAAAACGAGAAATTACTTTTGTCATCAACACGAAGTCAACTATTTAACAACTATTCAAATTACTATAAGCAAGTTGGGTCAAAAGTATTCAAAGTAGTCAGATTATATTACTGAAAATATGTAATGTAATGTTTATTACACATTTTAGCATGTATAATTTGACTGCTTTTGATTACTTTTGACCTAACTTGCTTAAAATACTAATTTAAATGGTATAATCTTGTACCATATTGATAAAAACACACAAGAAAATTACTGTTTATCAATAACATGAAGTGCATTAAACATTACACATTTTAGGTAATGTAATCTGATTACTTGTAGATTACTTTTTGACCTAACTTTTTTTTTTTTTTTTCATTTGAATAGTGTATTTATATAATGGTTTATCAATATGGTACGAGAATAAATTATTCCCTCTTATCAACGTCATGAAGTGCATTAAACATTACATTTACACATTTTAGATGAGATAATCTGACTACTTTTTAAATTACTTTAAGGTTATATTTGGCCTAACTTGTTTCTAATGCTCATTTGAGTAGTATAATTTTGTACCGTATTGATTTAAAAAAAATAGAAAGAAAATGATTACTTGTTTTATTAAGCGATATGAAGTTAAACATTACATTACACATTTTAGGTAATGTAATCTGGCTACTTTTCGATTACTTTTGACCTAACTTGTAACTAATTTATATAGTATAATCTTGTACCATATTGATAAAAACACACAAGAAAATTACAGTTTAATAATAACATGAAGTGCATTAAACATTACACATTTGAGGTAATGTAATCTGATTACTTTTCGATTACTTTTGACCTAACTTGTTTAAAATGCTAATTTGAATAGTGTATTCTTGTACCATATAAACACAGAGAAGGAAAAGTACTCCTTTTTTATCAACAACATAAAGTGCATTAACATTACATTACACATAATAGGCTATAATCTGGTTACTTTTTGATTACTTTTGAACTTGTTTATACTAATTCATATAATATAATCTTGTACCATATTGATTTAAAAAAACACACGAGAAACTAGGTTTTGTTGTCAACATGAAGTGCATTAAACATTGCTTTTAAATTAGGTCTACTTTTGATCTAATTTGTTTATAATATAATATTAATTTGAATAGTGTAATCTTGTACCATATTGCTAAAAAAAAGATAAATTATTTGTCGTCAACAACATAAAGTCAGCTATTCAAATTACTATAAACAATTTAGATTAAAAGTAATCAAAGTAGTCAGATTACATTACCTAAAATATGTAATGTAATGTTTATTACACATTTTAACTAATAATCTGACTACTTTTAACCTAACTTGCTTAAAATACTAATTTGAATAGGATAATCTTGCACCATATTGGTTAAAAACACACAAAGAAAAGGAAAATGTATCCTTTTTTGTTTTGTTTTTTTGTTAACGGCAACATTAAGTGCATTAAACATAAACTCAGGGTTTAATAAATGTATGAAAAGTTAAAGTTAAATGAAAAGAAAGCTAGCCTCTCAGTTTTTCATGTAATAGTCGCAATTCCATACGTTTTGAGAAAGGAAAAGATGGAAGAATTAGGAATAATTTACTATTTTGTGAAATTTCTAGTAGTCGTGCCAGTTTTTCAGTATAATAGTTTATAGGTTGCGATTTGGTGACAAATTTATCCAGTCATTGTTATATCATTTAGTTTTAATCTCAAATGTTTCTTAATTTAATATCCCAATTTAATGATCGTCATTTGCATGTTGTGTGAATGTGTTTGTGTATTGCTTTGGTTTAATGACTGCTAATCCATCCTGTGTTATAGAGCACTGAGCCTTTGGCCAACAGCACCGCTCAGGCTCAAACTGCCAGCAGACAGTCAAAAAACACTGTTAATCACAATGCTAATGGCTCACCTGGTGGGGACGGTGGGTCCAAGCGGACGAGCAGGAGCCAGGTAACGCACGGGGGTCATCACACCTGTGTGGGAACCTCCTGGTGTTCTTGACAATAATCACACTTTTGTTCTTTCAGAAAACGTTTTCTAGAGAGGATGTGGCGGCTCTAAAGTCCAAGTTGCAGAAGTTGAAAGGGCAGTCTGAAGCGGTGACTAGCCCCTCTCCCGCCCCCGTGTCCACGCTAGCGGAGCTGAAAGCGAGGCTCGACGCCGCCCGGGAGATCTCGGCAAAGGTTCAGCACAGGAAGGCCGAGCGAGTTGTGAAGGAAGCTAAAGCTACTGAGGCACAAGCTGAACCAGAGGCGGAGCAAAGGTGAGGTTTGCTGACCGATGCGACTGTTTGTTTACCAAATGTACGACTCGGCATTTATCCTTGTCAAGGAAATCGTCGTTCACTCATCAGTAGTGTTAATTTTGTCACCTATTTTTAATTTAGTCTTAGTCTTGTGCCATTTGTCCTTGTTAGTTTTAGTCATTTAGTCATTCACATATCTTTTTTTGTTAGTCAAGTTTTAGTCTAGTCATTTTAGTCTAGTTTTAGTCAAAGGAAAACTCAATATATTTTGTGGCAAAATAAGTTACATAAAAAATATATAACCTGCATAATGTATGTGCCACAACACCACAGCTAACTGGATGATTTACAGCGTAGATGCCTAAAATCAGCATTAGCTTATGAGACGATGGGCACAAATATTGATTTAGATCTTGATTCAGTATGAATTCATATGTATAAGTTTACCCTTTAGCACTATTTTAAACTTTTTTGGGGGTTATATTATATTTGCTTGCATTCTTTACTATTCACTATCATTAACATTTTCAAAATTTCACAAATAAGTAAGCAGTTATGATCTGCAATACTTTTTTGAGCACCTAGACTACATGTATATTGATTAAAGAGCCATACAGGCACCAGTAATGGCATTACAAGTGAACATTTTTTATTTTTCCAGCCACAAAATGGCTCTAATTTGCCTCTTTGCAGTGGAATTCTCTATTTTAACCTTAATTAATACACTAATTGTAATATAAATAAGAAAAATATTAGAAGAAAAATATTTTAAGTGGTCATTAATGGACCATAAGTATTGCATAAATAGTATTTAGTACCAAAAGATCTCCTCAAAATATTCAATAAATATTATTGAATTAAAATATAGGCTATTTTAAGAATAGTTAAGGTGTATGGTCACATTTGACCATCAATGAGTATGAGTGTGACTTCATTAGTAAGGAATACCTGAGGGCTAAATACAAGAAAAACATTAATATTAATATGTTAACAATGTTGCATCTCCACCCCTCTCCATAATAAAATGATACTGTAAATGTGGCTGACGTAATAATCAATGCACACTATGCTGTACTGTTTACCAAAAATTGCTGCAAACACCTGTAAAGTGAAGCTGTTGTGTAACTTACGCGACTTAAGCCATTCAAATGTACTGACACAGCGCTAGAAGTATTGAGCGCTCCGGGAACCATGTGACCACGTGTGCCGCCCCGAGATGACAGGCTGGCACAACAGGAGGAGTCTGAGAGAGACCTGTACTCGAGCAACAGCGCCAACTCTTGCGGAATATTTTGAACAGCTGAATATTCATCTCATTAAGAAAAAGTAGAGACGATTGTAGACGAAAATTAAGAGATTTAATCTTAGTTTTTATTTTATGCAAAACATTTTAGTCTCGTCCTTTTTCGTCAACAATAATGCCTGTTAATTTAGTCTTAGTCTGCGTTTTTGGACATTGGGTCTCGTCATCGTCTCGTCTTCGTCATGGAAAAAAAGGTCGTTGACGAAAATATTTAGTCTCGTCTCGTCTGACGAAATTAACACTACAGTAGTGTTAATTTAGTTGACGAATAATTTGTCTAATTTGTCAACAACCTTTTTTCACTGACGAAAACGAGACGATAACTAAATAAAAACTAGTGTTGGATGACAAAAACTATGAGGAAAATCAACTGTCATCTTCGTCAACAAATAAAAAGGAGAGGAAAATGTTAGGAAGGGTGGATTAGGGAAGAGATGGGGTCAGAACTGATGTCCTGTGTCACAGATGCTGATCTAACCGCTGGAAAACACGGCTCACGCATCCCCAATCCAGCGCTCCAGAGCGGCTCACAGTCCATCAATAACACACATTTATGCCAGGCCATTGATTATGAACTAATGCTGATGAATAATGAGTGTTTACTTTATGATGTTTATATAGTAATGTGTTTTAGACGGTTGTAACAATGCATATTTATCTCCTCATCTGAACTTGAATGAGCTCCTGCAACTGCAATAGAGGCGCAGACATTTCAAAATAAGAGTCCCGGTGAATTTCCAGCTGGTTTATAATTAAAAGTCACGCATTATATATTCGTTTTTGGTTACACAATAAACTATTTCATTTAATTCCCATTTAATTCATAGTCAGGAGGAAAGACCAGTATTTGACACATATTCAGTAAAGTATCAGGGTTATAATAGTTCACTAAAACCATTTAAAAAACTTAATTACTTGAAATTAACCCTTTAACTGTCACCCCCCTTTTTGAGAATACACATGTAAATGCACTATCCAAACTTAAAGGGCTGTAATTCAAGAATGCTTTGGAATATAGACCTAAGTTTGGTCTTGTTTTAAAGCAGACACACGGCAGATTATTTCTAAAGTGAAAGCAATTCAAAATATGAAAAAGTTATGGAAGTTTAAATTTACTGTAAATAAAAAATACTGTACTAAATATTTTTTATTTTATATAAAATATATATTTTACAAAAATGTTTTAATATAAAATTACTAAAACATCAAAGCCATATGTCTAACCAATTTGTGTTCCAAATTTGAAGTTGATATCACAAAAATTGAGGTTCCCATGAGATGTTATTTAGGTGCTGTACCAAAAACAGCCACCGGGTGTCATTCAAATTCCATTGATTGTTTTTTTTTTAATGCATTTTCCTGTAATTTCTGTCCAAATATCACTTCCATCACAAAACGGTCACCAAATATGGACCCTTGAGACTCAGACCTTTCCGACGATATGTGTTTTGTCAAGATTAGAAAATATTTTGATTATAAAGTAGTTTTTTGTAATATGAAACATGATGCCGCCCACTAGGGGAGGAGCCTGCTAAAAGAATTTAAAGTACCATTTCCATGGTAACGCAACATCCAATTTCAAAACGGTTTTCACAGGATGAATTTTCAGTTCATAAGCTTTCGAATGATACCTAATATATGATAATTACTAAAACATATGATACGAAAAAAAGGTGATCAAAAAAACAGTGCCAGGTGTCCCGCTAGCGGGACGGTGACAGTTAAGAGGTTAAATAAATGTTAACTGAAATAAAAATTAAATAAACAAACTTATTTGAAGCTTTAGCTTAACCTCATATGGCCTACTAACTAAAAGAGAAATACAAAGTTATAAAAACTAATATAGATGTTTTAAAAAACAAAAAAGTGAATTGAGCTCGTATATTTTTAATGTCAAAAACAAAATGTCAATGTCATTTCAAGTGACAGTCGGTTGTGTAACGCTTTAATGCTTAATGTATTACAATTTAACTAAACTACTGTAGATTTAGTCGACTAAATATCATAAGATTTCATAAGAAAACAATTCAGCTGACTAAAATATGACTAAAACTAAATGGCATTTTAGTCAAAAGACTATGACTAAATCTAAATCAAAATTAACACTGGTCATCAGATTAAAAAACGTTACTTGTTCAGGGGGGAATTTTTTTCGAAGCAATATTTACATAATTGTTAAATTTATTTTACTTATTTACCTTTTATAAAGTGCTTTTAAAAACTTTATTAAATGTATGCGTTATCCTTGCTATGCCGATAGTTCACCCAAAAATGTAAAACCCTTATATTTTAATAAACTCTCCAGATACCTTGGAGGTGCTTTTGTTTGTTTTGTTGACGTTCTATCTTTTTGTTTCAGAGAGAAGCTCCCAGCTTATCAGCGTTACCACACTCTCGCTCAGGACGTCCCGCCTGGTCTCACCCTGCCCTACCAGTTCAAACTTCTAGTCGAGATGTTCCGCAGTACGGAGACCATCGTCGGGATGCTGTTTAACCGCTCCGAGACGGTCACTTTCGCCAAGGTCAAGCAAGGAGTCCAGGATATGATGCACAGGTAAGCGCCCGGACGGATCCACCTGCTGAACGGTGTGTGTGCCAGTTCACAGGGTAACCCTGTTTCTGCTTTCTTGGCAGGTGTTTTGAAGAAAGCCACCTGGGGCAGATAAAGGCGGTCTTTCCTTCTGCCTATACTTTTCGCCAGGAGAAAAACATTCCCTGTTACAGTGCCACTGTGAAGAGGTCCAGCTATCAGCTCACAGTGGAGCCGGTCATTGAAGAAGGTGAGGAACATTAACATTGACTCTTGCGTTAAATGCCGCCAAGGTTTAGTTTAATGTTTTTAAAAGGATTTAAGACATGCTTTATTATTTATTCTTCTTACATTTTTACAGTGAAATATTGCAGCTATTTATTTATTTTGGTAGTTATGATGATATTTTTAGAAATAGTACAGGGTTTCTGCAGGTCTTAAAAAGGTCTTAATTCACTCTTGCACAGATTAGGGTCTGAAAAGCGTCTTGCACAGATTGGGGTCTCAAAAGGGTCTTGCACAGATTAGGGTCTCAAAAGGGTCTTGCACAGATTGGGGTCTCAAAAGGGTCTTGCACAGATTAGGGTCTCAAAAGGGTCTGCAAAGGGTTTTATACAGATTAGGGTCTCAAAAGGGTTTTGAACAGATTAGGGTCTGCAAAGGGTCTTATACAGATTAGGGTCTCAAAAGGGTCTTGCACAGATTAGGGTCTACAAAGGGTCTTATACAGATTAGGGTCTCAAAAGGGTTTTGAACAGATTAGGGTCTGCAAAGGGTCTTATACAGATTAGGGTCTCAAAAGGGTCTTGCACAGATTAGGGTCTCAAAAGGGTCTGCAAAGGGTTTTATACAGATTAGGGTCTCAAAAGGGTCTTGCACAGATTGGGGTCTCCAAAGGGTCTTGCACAGATTGGGGTCTCCAAAAGGGTCTTGCACAGATTAGGGTCTGCAAAGGGTCTTATACAGATTAGGGTCTCAAAAGGGTTTTGAACAGATTAGGGTCTGCAAAGGGTCTTATACAGATTAGGGTCTCAAAAGGGTCTTGCACAGATTAGGGTCTCAAAAGGGTCTTGCACAGATTGGGGTCTCAAAAGGGTCTTGCACAGATTGGGGTCTCCAAAGGGTCTTGCACAGATTGGGGTCTCCAAAAGGGTCTTGCACAGATTAGGGTCTACAAAGGGTCTTATACAGATTAGGGTCTCAAAAGGGTTTTGAACAGATTAGGGTCTGCAAAGGGTCTTATACAGATTAGGGTCTCAAAAGGGTCTTGCACAGATTAGGGTCTCAAAAGGGTCTGCAAAGGGTTTTATACAGATTAGGGTCTCAAAAGGGTCTTGCACAGATTAGGGTCTCAAAAGGGTCTTGCACAGATTGGGGTCTCCAAAGGGTCTTGCACAGATTAGGGTCTGCAAAGGGTCTTATACAGATTAGGGTCTCAAAAGGGTCTTGCACAGATTAGGGTCTCAAAAGGGTCTGCAAAGGGTTTTATACAGATTAGGGTCTCAAAAGGGTCTTGCACAGATTAGGGTCTCAAAAGGGTCTTGCACAGATTGGGGTCTCCAAAGGGTCTTGCACAGATTAGGGTCTGCAAAGGGTCTTATACAGATTAGGGTCTCAAAAGGGTCTTGCACAGATTAGGGTCTCAAAAGGGTCTGCAAAGGGTTTTATACAGATTAGGGTCTCAAAAGGGTCTTGCACAGATTAGGGTCTCAAAAGGGTCTTGCACAGATTGGGGTCTCCAAAAGGGTCTTGCACAGATTAGGGTCTGCAAAGGGTCTTATACAGATTAGGGTCTCAAAAGGGTTTTGAACAGATTAGGGTCTGCAAAGGGTCTTATACAGATTAGGGTCTCAAAAGGGTCTTGCACAGATTAGGGTCTCAAAAGGGTCTTGCACAGATTAGGGTCTCAAAAGGGTCTGCAAAGGGTCTTGTACAGATTAGGGTCTCAAAAGGGTCTTGCACTGATTAGGGTCTCAAAAGGGTATGCAAAGGGTCTTGTACAGATTAGGGTCTCAAAAGGGTCTTGCACTGATTAGGGTCTCAAAAGGGTCTGCAAAGGGTCTTGTACAGATTAGGGTCTCAAAAGGGTCTTGCACTGATTAGGGTCTCAAAAGGGTCTTGTACAGATTAGGGTCTCAAAAGGGTCTTGCACTGATTAGGGTCTCAAAAGGGTCTTGCACAGATTAGGGTCTCAAAAGGGTCTTGCACAGATTAGGGTCTTAAAAGTGTCTTGCACAGATTAGGGTCTCAAAAGGGTCTTGCACTGATTAGGGTCTCAAAAGGGTCTTGCACAGATTAGGGTCTCAAAAGGGTCTTGCACAGATTAGGGTCTCAAAAGGGTCTTGCACTGATTAGGGTCTCAAAAGGGTCTTGCACAGATTAGGGTCTTAAAAGTGTCTTGCACTGATTAGGGTCTCAAAAGGGTCTTGCACAGATTAGGGTCTCAAAAGGGTCTTGCACAGATTAGGGTCTCAAAAGGGTCTGCAAAGGGTCTTGTACAGATTAGGGTCTCAAAAGGGTCTTGCACTGATTAGGGTCTCAAAAGGGTATGCAAAGGGTCTTGTACAGATTAGGGTCTCAAAAGGGTCTTGCACTGATTAGGGTCTCAAAAGGGTCTGCAAAGGGTCTTGTACAGATTAGGGTCTCAAAAGGGTCTTGCACTGATTAGGGTCTCAAAAGGGTCTTGTACAGATTAGGGTCTCAAAAGGGTCTTGCACTGATTAGGGTCTCAAAAGGGTCTTGCACAGATTAGGGTCTCAAAAGGGTCTTGCACAGATTAGGGTCTTAAAAGTGTCTTGCACAGATTAGGGTCTCAAAAGGGTCTTGCACTGATTAGGGTCTCAAAAGGGTCTTGCACAGATTAGGGTCTTAAAAGTGTCTTGCACAGATTAGGGTCTCAAAAGGGTCTTGCACTGATTAGGGTCTCAAAAGGGTCTTGCACAGATTAGGGTCTTAAAAGTGTCTTGCACTGATTAGGGTCTCAAAAGGGTCTTGCACAGATTAGGGTCTCAAAAGGGTCTTGCACAGATTAGGGTCTCAAAAGGTTCTTGCACAGATTAGGGTCTGCAAAGGGTCTTGCACAGATTAGGGTCTCAAAAGGTTCTTGCACAGATTAGGGTCTGCAAAGGGTCTTGTACAGATTAGGGTCTCAAAAGGGTCTTGCACTGATTAGGGTCTCAAAAGGGTCTGCAAAGGGTCTTGTACAGATTAGGGTCTCAAAAGGGTCTTGCACTGATTAGGGTCTCAAAAGGGTCTGCAAAGGGTCTTGTACAGATTAGGGTCTCAAAAGGGTCTTGCACTGATTAGGGTCTCAAAAGGGTCTTGCACTGATTAGGGTCTCAAAAGGGTATTGCACAGATTAGGGTCTCAAAAGGGTATTGCACAGATTAGGGTCTGCAAAAGGTCTTGTACAGATTAGGGTCTCAAAAGGGTCTTGCACAGATTAGGGTCTCAAAAGGGTCTTGCACAGATTAGGGTCTCAAAAGGGTCTTGCACAGAATAGGGTCTCAAAAGGGTCTTACACAGATTAGGGTCTCAAAAGGTTCTTGCACAGATTAGGGTCTGCAAAGGGTCTTGTACAGATTAGGGTCTCAAAAGGGTCTTGCACTGATTAGGGTCTCAAAAGGTTCTTGCACAGAATAGGGTCTGCAAAGGGTCTTGTACAGATTAGGGTCTCAAAAGGGTCTTGCACTGATTAGGGTCTCAAAAGGGTATTGCACAGATTAGGGTCTTAAAAAGGTTTTATACAGATTAGGGTCTTAAAGGGTCTTGCACAGATTAGGGTCTCAAAAGGGTCTTGCACAGATTAGGGTCTCAAAAGGGTCTTGCACAGATTAGGGTCTCAAAAGGGTCTTGCACAGATTAGGGTCTCAAAAGGGTCTTGCACATATTAGGGTCTCAAAAGGGTCTTGCACAGATTAGGGTCTCAAAAGGGTCTGCAAAGGGTCTTTCACAGATTAGGGTCTTGCACAGATTAGGGTCTCAAAAGGTTATTGCACAGATTAGGGTCTCAAAAGGGTCTTTCACTGATTAGGGTCTCAAAAGGGTCTTGCACTGATTAGGGTCTCAAAAGGGTCTTGCACTGATTGAGACCATAAAAGGTCTTAAGAAGGTCTTTTAAAAACATTAACATACAAATTAAGGCCTTTTAAAGGTCTTAAATCAGAGTAGAAAGTAATTAAATTCATAGTCATGGCATTAAATGTTACATAAATACAGAGAAAGATATTTGTTTTGTGCAATTTTTGTCTTGTTTTCCAATACAAATATTTAAGCATCTTTTTAAATTAAGATACATTTACTTGATGCTAATATAAAACGAAGTCTTAAAACTGAACAAAATGAAGTGTTTATGCTTAAAACAAGAACAAATGTCAATGAGTTATGGAGAAAAAATTAATTGAAAGGAAAGTTTTTCTGAATCCATTGGCAGGCGTTTGTTTCTGTTTTAACCATAAACTAACTTTGGTCAATTTCACAGAAAACAAGAACAAGTCGTTTTGTATCTCCAGTAAATGCATCTTGATTTAAGAATCTTTAGATGTTTGCATTGGAAAAAGAGACAAAAAATGAAGTGATCCGATGGTACAGTAAAAGATTTTCATGTTCTAGTGGTTGAGAGCGGAGCAACTTGGTCTTAAAAAAACTTCCCATTATTATATCAATTGTCAGTCATAAAATTAACCAAACTGCACAACACATCGCAAAAGTTTTAACCTAAAACAATCGTTTAAAAACCTACAATTTATTTTAATATATAACTTGTCTCTTTCCCCAGAATTTAACGGCACTCGTCCAGTGTTGTCGGCCTCTCGTATTTTAGAAAGAAGGCGTGTTTTTCACCAAAACCTTGTTGAAATCGTGAAGGGACACCACAAGGTAAGCTGGTTTACTTGCATTTGAGAAACCTAGAAGACTTTTTGGATATTATGTTTCTTGTAAATTTCAATCATGTCTCTTATGTTGAACACAGGCATTCCTGGCGTCCCTAAACCCTCCCATTGTCGTCCCTGATGACAAACTGACCCGCTGGCATCCAAGGTTTAATGTGGACGAGGTTCCTAACATCACGCAGAGTGATTTGCCTCAACCCCCTCAAACTGAGAAACTGACCTCCGCTCAGGACGTGTTGGACCGAGCACGAGCTCTCATGACACCCAAGGTCAGCACTTAAACCGGGGACCATATGGTTCAGTAAGAAGTAGAAGGGTCTGAGAAGGGTCTGAGAAGGGTCTGAGAAGGGTCTGAGAAGGGTCTGAGAAGGGTCTGAGAAGGGTCTGAGAAGGGTCTGAGAAGGGTCTGAGAAGGGTCTGAGAAGGGTCTGAGAAGGGTCTGAGGAAGGGTCTGTGGAAGGGTCTGCAAATAGTTATCTTTATAGTTATCGTTCTTGTCCTTTAGACTTAGTCTTAGAAACCGTCTGAAGACCCTTCTAAGGTCTCAAATCAAAGCAGAAAGTCTTGGAATTTTCTATACAGCATTATGGGTAATGTCGTTTTTCACCACGAATTCTGCTATTAAACGCCTATTATTTTAAAATAAGCTGAAATGCAGACTGACAGCTTCATAAGAAGCAAATGCCATCGACTAAAAATCCAGTAGATCATAGTAGGGCTGACTTAGATGGTTTATAAATTGTTACAAATCTGTTTCACTCCTCAAAAATGTACCAGAAATAAGAGCATCAGGGGACTTTTAACATACTATGCTTTGGGTTACACACATTCTGATCTCCCATATTATTTAGGATGGATAATATGCACATTGACACAGAGTATGACTGTATAAAAAAAGTTGATCTGTAAATGAAAATGAGCTTTGCGTGACCGACTCCTTTACGACTCTTGTGGGCGGTTATCATTCCAGATGGAGAAAGCCTTGGCTAACATGGCCTTGAAAACAGCAGAGACTGCGTGCGCTAAAGAGCCTGAGACTTCAGCCAAATCTGCTGCGCCGCCAACAGAAACGCCCAGTGTGCTCAAAGGCGTGTCTCAATCGCTGCTGGAGAGGGTGAGCAAACTCCACTTCCTGCAAACCTCGCAACACATTGACTGCGTTTTACAAGAGCCTAATCCGCGTTTCTTCCCCTCTTCAGATTCGTGCTAAAGAGGCTCAGAAGCTGCACGCCACCATGACGAGGAACCCGCAGCAGGAGCAGCGCCTGGCGATGATGTCACGGCTGCCGGAGTTGGCCAGGATCCTGCGAAACGTGTTCGTGGCGGAGAAGAAGCCGGCGCTCCTAATAGAGCTCACCTGCAACCGCATGATCGCTAGCTACCGATCTTCTCTCAGTTCTGGTTAGTACAGATGTTTCCTACGTCTAACATTCACCACAGCAAATTTGGAGTCTCTGGACAAGTGGTGGCGCTAGAGAGTTTTATCTAAAGTTTCACTCATGTTTTACGCTAATACAGTGAGGAAAATGAGTATTTGAGCACCCTGCTATTTTGCAAGTTCTCCCACTTGGAAATCATGGAGGGTCTGAAATTGTCATCGTAGGTGCATGTCCACTGTGAGACATATAATCTAAAAAAAATAAGTATATAAGTATTTGAACACCTGAGAAAATCAATGTTAATATTTGCTACAGTAGCCTTTGTTTGCAATTACAGAGGTCAAGCGTTTCCTGTAGTTTTTCAGCAGGTTTGCACTGCAGGAGGGATTTTGGCCCACTCCTCCACACAGATCTTCTCTAGATCAGTCAGGTTTCTGGCCTGTCGCTGAGAAACACAGTTTGAGCTCCTCCAAAGATTCTCTATTGGGTTTAGGTCTGGAGACTGGCTAGGCCACGCCAGAACCTTGATATGCTTCTTACAGAGCCACTCCTTGGTTATCCTGGCTGTGTGCTTCGGGTCATTGAAGATGGGTCGAGGCTGGGTCTTCCAACATGACAATGCTCTAACTGAGGGAAGGAGGTTGTTCCCCAAAATCTCGCAATACATGGCCCCATCATGCTGAGTTGAATGATACCTACTTTTCCCATTTTGGGCTTCGGCCATTTTGAATTTTGTACTAAAATACTGTATTTGAAGAACACATTAGCATATCGTTACGAAACTCTGAGTGCCTTCAGGACATGGTCCCGATAACACATACAGAGTTGAGACGGCGCCACCATGTGGGAAAAACTGGTCTTGATGGATTACTTGGGTCATGCTGAGATTACATATTTGCTCGAACTTGCTATCCGCCATTTTGAATTTCTTTGAAAACCTACTTTTTCGAACTCCTCCTAGACCGTTGGTTTGATTTTCACCTAAATTGGTGCAGATCATCTTCAGACCTTGCTGGCAAAGTTATTGATAAACCCAACTGTTCTTGAATAACACGCAAACAAATTTGAAGAAGAGCGCGCCAAATTGGACACAAGGCTATATCGCCACAACGCTTTGTCGTATTCGTACCAAGTTTAGTCTATGTCCGCACAAGCATGACCTGAGGCTACATGCGTTTCGCCACAGCGCCATCTACTGGTCAAATCACGAAACTGGTCGGATTCAGTGCATCATGCTGAGTCAGATGATGCCTATTTTTCCCATATTGACCATTTAGAATTTTATCCTAAAATGCTGTATTTTAAGAACGCATTAGCATATCGTTACGAAACTCTGTATGTGTAATCGGGACCATGTCCTGAAGGGACTCTTGATGGATTACTTGAGTCATGCCGAGAAGAATACCAATTATGTCATATTTATGCAAATTTGCTGTCCGCCATTTTGAATTTCTTGGAAAACCATACTTTTTCGAACTCCTAGATCGTTGGTTTGATTTTCACCAAAATTGGCGCAGATCATCTTCAGACCATGCTGGCAAAAAATGACCAAAAGCTTTCCGATAAACCCAACCGTTCTTTCCGATAAACCCAACCGTTCTTGAGTAATGCAGTTGGTATGATGTCAAGCTGGTTCTTGGGCTGTAACTCCTCAACGCTTTGGCACATTGACACCCAATTTGTTTATCGGTCATTGAAACCATGCTTGCGTGTCTCAGTGGTCCTTTGTGTGTGTCGTATGTGTTTTTGGATCTGATTGATCGTAGGCCTCCATTACCTGAGGTTATGTACCCCGATTTTTGACCCCGAAAAGCATTATTTGGACAGAATATTGAATTAAATATTGGCAAAATTACCCACAGTGTATTACATTGAACAGTCAAAAATGACCGGCCTACCTAAAAAAAGGCTTATCATTCTCTTATGTCTATTATCACCAAATATTGTATTCAATCTTTTTGTCAACTTTTCTTTCAACTAGGACATGTTTTGTATTTCTTCTTAAAATTGTGGCTTTGTTTTGAAAAGTGATAAACAGTGCAAATATTTTCCCCATATTTTGTTGATTATTGATATTTTTCCACAAATAATGCTTTCTTTCTGAGGTGCATAAACTCTAATAAAGGAGGCCAATGAACAATCAGATCCAAAAGTCCAACACCTGTCTTAATAGAGAACAATTTGACACAAAGATTAAATCAATATTTGATTATAATTGCATTTTTATTTTTTTAAAGGCCATTTTGATTTCATGGTGACCGTTTAATAGTGTTTTTTTTATTTTTTTTTATATGATTCACCGTTGTTTTTTTCTGGTGTAACATTCATATAAATATATCTCTTCCCTCTGATTCAGATGAAATGGAGAAGCACCTTCGCCTGCTGGCCGAGTTGGTGCCTGCGTGGCTAACGATGCATCCCATCAGGAAGGACCTGTACCTGAAACTGAACAAGACCACGGATCTGAACATCGTGCTGGACACCCTGAGCCAGAAGACCAAGGAAGAGGAGCGCGTTTGAGCACAGCCAAACAAGACTTGAGACCATGTGCAATATTTTATTATGGATTTTAACTTTTTTAGATGACTACTTTTGTTTCATATGTTCACAGTTTGCATTCTGCTAGCTTGTCACTACGTTTGAGAGGTTTCTGCTGAGCTTGTTCATTGCATCTCCGCACAATAATTGTTCATAAATGTTGACACAGCATGGAGGTTGAATCATAAGATTCATGTGTTCAATCATTTACAATAAACAAGAACTTCTGTACCTGGCCGTGTCATCGCACTGTGTAGTAGACATAAGACGGGTTCTTCCAGTGAGATTCAGAACTGCACAATGCGGACAGGATTTGTGACTTGTATTTCTACGCTGGTAGGTCACATGACATTCGGATTGCATTCATACTGCACAAATTCAAAGCGTAGTGATGGGCGAAACACTTTGAGACCTTTTCAACACATTTGTTCTGAGCCAGTGATTCGGAGCATGTACCAAAGCCGCGTGATTTCAATAAACGAGGCTTCATTATGCCAAAACGGTTTTGATATGTCAATGGTTCACTGCTAGAGGGGTGATTATACGAGTTTAACCTGATCTCAGATCAGTTTATACATTTGTATGATTAAAAAGGAAGTCCCAATATTAATAAAACGTTCTACAGACACTTTGTTCAGTGATAATAGATTTATTAATTTCATCTAGATGATCAGGGCCCGCATTTATCAAGCATCTGAGAATTACTCACAAGAACACTGCAAAGAATTGACTTAAGAGTACAGCTTTGAGCCAATAATTTTACTCTTAAGTTAGTTATCAAGCATCTCAGTCACACTTTAAGTGAAGTGTAGGACTAAATCTTGTGTCAGTCTTAGAGTTGATTGCTGTGCCACAAATGGGATTTTGGATGATGTCATAGGCATGAACCAATCACTCAATAGATTTCCATATTTAAGAATATTCTCAGATAAATTCTCATTGTAAACTCCTCTTAGGAATTTCAACACATTTGACAATAGATCATTTTCAAGAGAATACATTATAATAAATGTATACACATTTGAAATGAAAGATAAACACGTTTTCCACCATGTCTTAGTTAAACCGGTGTGCTGTTAACTGATTTTTGGATATAATCAGCCATTATGGATTCTAAAAGAAAGCCGAACTGGCGTGAGGGAGAAGTGCTACTGTTTGCTGAACTAGTCGAACAGCGGAAACGTTAGAAAAGGCGAGTTCAGCCCAACATTATCCAGCGCTGACGAAGATGCCTGCTCGGTCCAAACGATAGCGTTTGATTAACTGCTCATTGTCAAACATTTCAAAAAGATTTGCCCACGTCTCTGTCTCCTCAGTGCCATCACAAACCCTACTTGCCACTCCTAACCACTCGAGAGCCCGCTCGAGCTGTTAAATAACTGGGCGAGGAAGAGTGATTCTTGGCTTTAAGACATTTGATAACTTGCTTTTATACTTAAGTTTGAAAGTAGGAGTAAATTTCATGAATTCTCAGCACGTGAGACTAAAATGGCACTTTGAGAAGCTTGATAAATACGGCCCAGGTTTGTAAAAGCTGCTTTTATGCATGGTCTGACCAGCAGAGGTGATTCCAGCGCTTTGGGGTAGGGATGGGAGAAATGAAGGCTTTCGAAACTTTGAATTAGAGCTTCGATCGGGCTCAAATAAAGCCCGAGCCCAATTAAAACCCAACCATTTTTTAATACGTGTGCGTTCTGACGAGAGCGAGCCTGTAATGAGCGAATCTCGTTACAGGCTCGGCTCATGAACCCTCACCAGTAAAACAACGCTCGCTCAAATCCCGCTCAGACATGACATTTATCTGGACTGTAGCCGAATATACTTATTGTAGCCATTAAACAATGTATTTTTTTTAATATTTATGTTTAAATATTAGAATGTTATTTTTAAATTTCATCTCGGCTATATTGATTATGAAAAGTGCAAAGATGCGAGTGGGTCAGAAATGATTTTGACCACTTTAAGTTTTTATTTTGTAGAAAGCCTTTCTTTAAAGTGCATTACGTTTTGTATGAATTGTATCTTAATTTTAATCAATGTTTCATCAGCCAATCGCCTGGATTTAATAAATAAGAAGCAAATACAGCAGACAATAATCATGACATGGAGGCCCGGGAGCGATCACGACTTTAACACGTCTCATAAATAAACCCAAACTCAGCCTCACACACATGAGAAATATGTGTAGAGAAAGATTGAAATGTCCACTTTTAAACCAAACAATTCAAAACGAAAAGAAAGAAATATATATATATATATAAAAATATATATATATAGTTAAGAAATGCGCAGTGTTCATGCGAGCAGCTCATGATGGCGTCTCAAGAGTGGTTCTGTTCTTCATCACTGTGTGTGCTTTGAGTTTAACACACATCTCTAATCCTGACTTGAGCAACTTTGTACACATTTGTTTCTTAGTTGTAGTATTAGTTCTTACTTTGCTAAATATAGATACAGGTGCTGGTCATATAATTAGAATATCATCAAAAAGTTGATTTATTTCACAAATTCCATTCAAAAAGTGAAACTTGTATATTATATTCATTCATTACACACAGACTGATACATTTCAAATGTTTATTTCTTTTCATTTTGATGATTATAACTGACAACTAAGGAAAATCCCAAATTCAGTATCTCAGAAAATTAGAATATTACTTAAGACCAATACAAAGAAAGTATTTTTAGAAATCTTGGCCAACTGTATGAACATGAAGAGTATGAGCATGTCCAGCACTCAATACTTAGTTGGGGCTGGTTTTGCCTGAATTACTGCAGCGATGCGGCGTGGCATTGAGTCGATCAGTGGCACTGCTCAGGTGTTATGAGAGCCCAGGGTGCTCTGATAGTGGCCTTCAGCTCTTCTGCATATCACATCTTCCTCTTCACAATACCCCAGAGATTTTCTATGGGTTTAAGGTCAGGCGAGTTTGCTGGCCAATTAAAAACAGGGATACCATGGTCCTTAAACCAGGCACTGGTTGCTTTGGCACTGTGTGCAGGTGTCAAGTCCTGTTGGAAAATGGAAAATCTGCATCTCCATAAAGTTGGTCAGCAGCAGGAAGCATGAAGTGCTCTAAAACTTCCTGGTATACGGCTGCGTTGACCTTGGACCTCTGAAAACACAGTGGACCAACACCAGCAGATGACATGGCACCCCAAACCATCACTGACTGTGGAAACTTTACACTGGACCTCAAGCAACGTGGATTGTGTGCCTCTCCTCTCCTCCTCCAGACTCTGGGACCCTGATTTCCAAAGGAAATGCAAAATTGTCTTTCATCAGAGAACATAACTTTGGAGCACTCAGCAGCAGTCCAGTCCTTTATGTCTTTAGCCCAGGCGAGACGCTTCTGACGCTTCTGTTGTTCAAGAGTGCGACAGCTGAAACCCATGTCTCGCATACGTCTGTGTGTAGTGGTTCTTGAAGCACTGACTCCAGCTCCAGTCCACTCTTTGTGAATGGGTTTTGTTTCACAATCCTCTCCAGGGTGCGGTTATCCCTATTGCTTGTACACTTTTTTCTACCACATCTTTTCCTTCCCTTCGCCTCTCTATTAATGTGCTTGGACACAGAGCTCTGTGAACAGCCAGCCTCTTTTGCAATGACCTTTTGTGTCTTGCCCTCCTTGTGCAAGGTGTCAATGGTCGTCTTTTGGACAACTGTCAAGTCAGCAGTCTTCCCCATGATTGTGTCGCCTACAGAACTAGACTGAGAGACCAATAAAGGCCTTTGCAGGTGTTTTGAGTTCATCATGAATATAATATAAAAGTTTCCCTTTTTGAATGTAATTAGTGAAATAAATCAACTTTTTGATGATATTCTAATTATATATGACCAGCACCTGTATATTATTATGCTCATGCAGGGTTCTCACTCTCGTTTTCCATTTTACTACAGCAGGAATAGAGAAGAGACAAAGAATCATGCCAAAATATTGCACTCAAAGTCTTTAAAAAGTAGTTTATTGCCATGACTTAACTATAAAACAGTGTTTAATATGAGCTCCTAATCATACATTATGACTACAGAAGCTGGTTTACGCCACAGAATATAAAGTGTGACTTATTTCGCCATTCTGACTCTCGCAATTGTGATATAAACTAGCAATTATGAAAAAAAGTTTTTTTTTTAACCTCAGATTTGGACTTTATATCTCACAATTCTGAAAAAGTAGTAAGAATTGCGATATAAACTCACAACTGCGAGAAAAAGACAAAACAATTGAGTTTATTTCACGCAATTCTGACTTTATAACACGCACAAGAAAGATTTTGAATTGAGAAGTTTATTGCCATGACTTGACTATAAAATCAAGTTAATATGAGCTTTTAAATCATACTTTGACAGATGTTCCAGTGTTACCAGTGTCAATATAGCAAAACAGAACTATTTGAATGTTTTTGAAAATAAAATTTTTAGTTAAAGACAAAGCTGATGAACAACAAAGAACCAACAGATCATGTGGCAGGTCTGCAGTTACACCAAATTAGTTTGTCCTGTCCAATGCTGGTTATCATCATGTCAATCAATACAGTTTTGGATTCAATCCTGCATTTAAACGAGTCATTCCGAAAACTTTGCAGCATGAAAAATAAAACTTTTTCAAATTGCGAATGGGTTATATACAGCTAGCAAACAAAGAGTGTTCCCTTTATAATAGCTGTCAATCACTGCAGAGCAAGCTCACGAAAAAAATCATTTTCAAGGAGGACTACAAGATTTTCCAGGCGTTTTCCAGGACTGGAAAAATTGTCATCAAAGCCCTAAAGGGTTAATTGGAATATTTCTGAATTCTTCATATCTCTGAAATGTAAAGCATCATGTGACTAACACACAGTTCCTCTGTGAAAGCACGAGACCTTCAGTACTGTATTAGAGAGAACACGGGCGTTGGCTTCAGCTTGTCAGATCCATTGAGATTCTTGAGCTCCACCACCACCACACAGCCTACCACCTCCGCCTTCTGCTGTCGGATCAGCGCACACGCCGCATACAGGGTTCCTGACAGACGGACAGGTGTTACATTGCTGCTGATGGTCGATTAGACAACATTCAAACGATCAATGCTCACCTCCGGTCGCCAGTAAATCATCAATGATCAGGATCTTCTGTCCTGCAGAAACGGCATCTTCCTGCATCTCGGCCTCGGCCTGAAACAGAGGCTGGTGTTATAACTGCAGGGACACTAGATGTGATACTGGAGAGCTTATAAACTGGAGGTACCGTTGCATACTCTAGACTGTAAGCGACTGATAATGTGGGGCCAGGGAGCTTCCCTTTTTTCCTAATCGGAGCAAATCCTATTCCCAATCTCTGGGCCAGAAGCGGCCCAAATAGAAATCCTCGAGCATCCATTCCTAGAGAGAGAGAGAGAGAGAATGATGATCTCCGTTACAACACTACATGCAATCCCTCGCTAGTCAAATGAATGATTTAAGAATTAACAAGTCATGGCCTAATCACTATCAGAATCACAGAATTACATTTTAGTATATTTTTTCCATGAATGCGTGTTCAATTATTCCCAATAATCTATTTTATTGACTTCATCGCTTTTCTCTTGGTTGCGCTGCTTCCAGTAGTGTTTGTTTATGTTAGAGCTTTTATCCAATCATATTTCAGGTATCATGTGTTGCCAGGTCAAAGGAATCTGCCTTGAGGCCTTCAGAATCAATATTGCGGGCGCCACTATCTTAAATGAATGGCAATGAAACTGTGCACTTTAACCAATCAGATAATCGCTCCGATTTAATCAGCCAATCAGATAATCGCTCCGATTTAATCAGCCAATCAGATAATCGCTCTGATTTAATCAGCCAATCAGATTGAGTTGGCAACAGCGGGGCCATCTAGCTGTTGTACAATAACGTCGGCATTTTCACGTCCTTTGATAGGATGGTCAGAGAGCGTACTAGTAGCCTAGTCAGAATAACCAGCAATTATTCCGCACAAGATAAAACATTATATTAAAACAAGTTTTAATTTAATTTTTTTTAAACCCCAAAGGCTGACAGAGGAGAAGAAATTAATGTATTATTTAACATACTTACATATTTTCAAAATTCCCGCATACTGCCTTCTCCAGCTTAACGCACAAAACGCTATTCGATCTGTCCTGGCTAAAAACGAACGGACTGTAATGTATACCATCACTGATTTTGAAGTCCCGCGGATCTCCTTGATTTATTTGAGAGGACGGGTCAGCTGCACACATTGGCATGTTTTGTGTACTAATAATCATAGCCTATTTTGATCAGTAAGTTAAGCTATAATGCATTTTAAATTATTATTTTTTCTTGTAAATTTATGATTGATTTTTTTAATTATTATTATTTTCGTTATTAATATATTATTTACATTTTCATACTATTAAAATATAGTTTTGTGGGATTTAAATGTAAAACACTTTGTATTATCTTTGAACCTTACCTGAAATAAATGTCATACTGTTGGTAAGATTTTTCAAGGACCATTAATGCTGTTGCGTTTTCTTTCGTGTAAAATATGCAACAACAACAAAAACCCCCGCACAATTTGCTTTCGGTGGTCGGAGAACTCAAAAGGTAATGTTAGCCTACTAGGCTACACAAATGCACGGAAAGCCCGGAGCGGATTGATGTTTCTGTTAGATATGACTCATGTGCCGCAGCTGTGGCTGCAGTGAAAGGAGACTTGTTGAAATGTGTCAATTGGGTTTCCTGCGTTAATAACTCTTATATTATTTAATAATTTAATCTAGGGCTGTAATCAACCAAAGAAAATCTTGGTCGACTGAAGTCCTGAAATTTTCGACTAAAAATGACATTAGGAAAAAAACTTAAATTAATCAGCTGCACACTGTGTGCAGTACTTGGTGGCCTTGTTGTCTGCCTAAATGAATTATAAATAAACATAAAAAACTAGTAGGATATTTGCAGTATATTAAATCGTTTTTGCACTGAAATGAGTCTGACACACGAGTCTGTTGGCTCTGACAGCATCACGTGCTCCATCATAGCCTATGATTTCCCAAAATATAGTAGTTGTCAACTAGTGATATCATCACAAGAACTTTTAAGGAATATGCAACATAATTTAGACAATTGTTTTTGTCATATGTATTATACTAACTGACAGACACTCATTTCAGCCGCTCTGTGCAGCTCGAACACAGGATCAGCTCAGCTTCACGGCTGAGACACGAATAGACTATTAACTTAAAGCTTTTACTCTTAAACACAAAAGGCACGTCCACTTTAATAAAAAAAGGAATACTTATTAAACAAGCCAGATCAAGAGCAGAAACGCTCTCACAATTAAATAAATAATATACAGCAAACTAGCCTTCTTCAATCTGTCTCTCTTCTCCAGTGGGTTGGGCTAATCCAAAAGAAGTGGAAACAAGGGGGTGTTCTGAAGACAGACTGTGACCTGTGAAACAGGGCTGCTCTGAAAACACCCCCATTAGCAATCAGTGCTCTCCACCTGATCAAATGAGCGCGGCAAAAAAAAAAAAAAAAAAAAATATCGACCAATCAGAATTTTGGTCGAGCCAGAACGTATCGACTAATAATCGACTGGGAGATTACAGCCCTAATTTAATCATTCATTCTCGCTCCTTGAGAGATGCAACGCTCTGTTATACTGGTTTCTGTATAATGTTAATGGTTTCTATAGCTATAGCATCTAATATGATTTTATTAAGAGGTGAATTAAAGGATTAGTTCACTTTTAAATAAATTTTTGCTGATAATTTACTCACCTCCATGTCCTCCAAGATGTCCATGTCTTTCTTTCTGCAGTCGAAAATAAATTAAGGTTTTTGATGAAAACATTCCAGGATTGTTCTCCATATAATGGACTTCAATGGGCTCCAAACGGTTCAAGGTCCAGATGACAGTTTCAGTGCAGCTTTAAACGACAGCAGACGATGAATAAGGGTCTTATCTAGCCAAACCATCAGTTTCTGTGAGAAACCCAGCAGTATTTATGCTGTTATTTTACCTCTTATCAGACGAACGTGATCATCTCTGAGCTCCGCCATAACTTCTGCTAAGTGAGGTCAAAATACGAGCGTGGTCATAGATGTATACGTAGATGCCTCATTAGTGTCTGCACGGATCAATAGAATGAGGCATCTATGATCGATATATCTATGACCAGCTGCACTGAAACTGTCATCTGGACCTTGAACCGTTTGGAGCCCATTGAAGTCCATTATATGGAGAAATATCCTGGAATGTTTTCATCAAAAAACTGAATTTCTTTTCGACTGCAGAAAGAAAGACATGGACATCTTGGATGACATGGAGGTGAGTAAATTATCAGCAAAAGTTTATTTAAAAGTGAACTAATCCTTTAATTCAGGTAGGATACCACTGAAGGCCTAGGTGTGAAATGCACGGCCCGCCACTGATATAGATAGAGAGATAGAGAGATAGATAGAGAGATAGAGAGATAGAGAGATAGAGAGATAGATAGAGAAATAGATAGATAGATAGATAGATAGATAGATAGATAGATAGATAGATAGAGAGATAGAGAGATAGAGAGATAGAGAGATAGAGAGATAGAGAGATAGAGAGATAGAGAGATAGATAGAGAGATAGAGAGATAGATAGATAGATAGATAGATAGATAGATAGATAGATAGAGAGATAGAGAGATAGAGAGATAGAGAGATAGATAGATAGATAGATAGATAGATAGATAGATAGATAGATAGATAGATAGATAGATAGATAGATAGAGAGATAGAGAGATAGAGAGATAGATAGAGAGATAGAGAGATAGAGAGATAGATAGATAGATAGATAGATAGAGAGATAGATAGAGAGATAGAGAGATAGAGAGATAGATAGAGAGATAGATAGATAGATAGAGAGATAGAGAGATAGAGAGATAGATAGATAGATAGATAGATAGATAGATAGAGAGATAGAGAGATAGAGAGATAGATAGATAGAGAGATAGAGAGATAGAGAGATAGATAGATAGATAGATAGATAGATAGATAGATAGATAGATAGATAGATAGATAGATTATGTGCTCTTAAATATTTATAGGTGCTAACTTTTTTCTTTCATAATTCACAATTTAAATATCGAGTCATTACATCATCAATCCTCTTCTAAAACGTGGTTTTGTCTTTCCCTGATTCGCTACGGTAAGCCTGTTAGAAGTCTTTTAGATCCAGCGGTAGGGCAGCACAATATTGGGGAAATGCGATATATATTGCGATATGTAAACAATTTCACCAGATGACTTGAATAGCTCTATTTGAAAATGTAAAAATTATTTTCGTTACAAGGAAAAGTGGTTAAACTTCATTTTAAGGTGTCCGTGTTACTGTGTAGTTATACATTTAAGTACGGAGTAATATTAATTAACAACATGTACTTAGTTGCTTGTAATTATGCATGATTTACTGTTATTAATATAGTAACTACATGTGTGTAACAAGGACAAAAATAAAATAAAGTGTTACTGGAAAAATGTAAATGGGTCAATATCACCAGAGAGTGCCTTTCAACCCTCACACATTATGATTTTAATTTACCGTTCACTTTATGTCATAAATAGTAGACACTCAAATATATAAGAAATATATTATCTGAGCTCCCACACATTTTTTTTAGATAATTATGGGCCATTTTTCAGAGCATATGTCCACCCTGTCATGGACATTTATTACTGTTAAATACATTTTCATTGCAATATTAAGGTGCAAATGATACGTTCTGAAAGGTATGACGTCCCTTTCATAAACAGGGTTGTTTGTTTGCTTTCAAATTATAAATACATAAAATATTTTACGTAAAACATGTGTTTTTAAAGAACCTCATATAATTCGCACATGTATTTTTTTTCTTATTTGGATAAAAAAAAATGTGTTTGCATGTTATTGCCCCCACACCTAGCTATTGAACACACTGGATTATATAGGTATGATTGAATTATTATTTTAAATATTATTTTAAAATATCAAGATGACAGGGTGGACAACCATTCAAGGGACATGGACAAACTCTTTATTTTATTAAATAAAAATATTGTTTTTATTACAAAATGATCAATACACTCAATCGGAGTTATATATTATTTAACAAAATATTAATAGGAAAATATTTATATTTTAATTGTTTATGATTTGACCATTTTACGCTCATTCAAATTTAATGGGCAGTGCCTGGGACATAGCAAAATAACATGCATCCTCTTATAAAAAATAAATAAAATAAAAAATAAATAAAATGTATCTAAAGAGTTTACCTTCCCAGAACGTTCCGTTTATAACCTAAAGAGAACCTTCCCAGAACGTTCCGTTTTATAACCTAAAGAGAACCTTCCCAGAACGTTCCGTTTATAACCTAAAGAGAACCTTCCCAGAACGTTCCGTTTATAACCTAAAGAGAACCTTCCCAGAACGTTCCGTTTATAACCTAAAGAGAACCTTCCCAGAACGTTCCGTTTATAACCTAAAGAGAACCTTCCCAGAACGTTCCGTTTATAACCTAAAGAGAACCTTCCCAGAACGTTCCGTTTATAACCTAAAGAGAACCTTCCCAGAACGTTCCGTTTATAACCTAAAGAGAACCTTCCCAGAACGTTCCGTTTATAACCTAAAGAGAACCTTCCCAGAACGTTCCGTTTATAACCTAAAGAGAACCTTCCCAGAACGTTCCGTTTATAACCTAAAGAGAACCTTCCCAGAGCGTTCCGTTTATAACCTAAAGAGAACCTTCCCAGAACGTTCCCTGCAGGTTATTTTTGGGGTTTGTTTTATAACCTAAAGAGAACCTTCCCAGAACGTTCCGTTTTATAACCTAAAGAGAACCTTCCCAGAACGTTCCCTGCAGGTTATTTTTGGGGTTTGTTTTATAACCTAAAGAGAACCTTCCCAGAATGTTCCGTTTATAGCCTAAAGAGAACCTTCCCAGAACGTTCCGTTTTATAACCTAAAGAGAACCTTCCCAGAACGTTCCGTTTATAACCTAAAGAGAACCTTCCCAGAACGTTCCGTTTATAACCTAAAGAGAACCTTCCCAGAACGTTCCGTTTATAACCTAAAGAGAACCTTCCGAGAACCTTCCCAGAACGTTCCGTTTATAACCTAAAGAGAACCTTCCCAGAACGTTCCGTTTATAACCTAAAGAGAACCTTCCCAGAACGTTCCGTTTATAACCTAAAGAGAACCTTCCCAGAACGTTCCCTGCAGGTTATTTTTGGGGTTTGTTTTATAACCTAAAGAGAACCTTCCCAGAACGTTCCTTTTATAGCCTAAAGAGAACCTTCCCAGAACGTTCCGTTTTATAACCTAAAGAGAACCTTCCCAGAACGTTCCGTTTATAACCTAAAGAGAACCTTCCCAGAACGTTCCGTTTATAACCTAAAGAGAACCTTCCCAGAACGTTCCGTTTTATAACCTAAAGAGAACCTTCCCAGAACGTTCCGTTTATAACCTAAAGAGAACCTTCCCAGAACGTTCCGTTTATAACCTAAAGAGAACCTTCCCAGAACGTTCCGTTTATAACCTAAAGAGAACCTTCCCAGAACGTTCCGTTTATAACCTAAAGAGAACCTTCCCAGAACGTTCCGTTTATAACCTAAAGAGAACCTTCCCAGAACGTTCCGTTTATAACCTAAAGAGAACCTTCCCAGAACGTTCCCTGCAGGTTATTTTTAGATGTAATTTTTTTATAAGGTTTATTTATTTATCTTTCTTCCGTCCTCCACAGAAAGACGCGCACTCGCGTAATTTAAAAATTAACGGTCATTTTGTTTTTACCGACTGACTAACATTAGTTTATCGATCTTTATTGAATAATATGTCATAATTAATAAATCTACCAGTGTAAATAGTGTGATTTCAGAGAGATTTGACACGTTATTGAAGACAACATGATGTTAACCGAGGAGTTTTGCTTTACTGACCAAAAGAGAGAAGCGTTCCGTTAATTCAGTAGTAAGAAAATAATGCAATGTCATCCCAGTTAAAGTCATCTTTATTCATTATTAATGTGAATAAAATTCATATTTTAAAACCACATATTGTGTTGAAGTCATTGTTATTTGGCACTTAAACGTAAAGCCTGGTTGTGGTAGTAGGTGTCCGTGATACAAGTTACGAAATGTACATATTAATGCATAATTCAATCTTATTTAATCCTCCATATGAAGGTTTATGTGCTTGAATTATTTCTATTGATTAAATAAGTTCAAAACAAGACATGGATTGTAGCAGCTACTGATTATTGACGTCCATTCATCCGTTTTCCTGCCGCTTATACCCTATGGGACGCGCTTATACCCTATGGGACGCGCTTATACCCTATGGGGCGCTTATACCCTATGGGACGCGCTTATACCCTATGGGACGCCTATGGGACGCGCTTATACCCTATGGGACGCGCTTATACCCTATGGGACGCGCTTATACCCTATGGGGCGCTTATACCCTATGGGGCGCTTATACCCTATGGGACGCGCTTATACCCTATGGGACGCGCTTATACCCTATGGGACGCGCTTATACCCTATGGGACGCGCTTATACCCTATGGGACGCTTATACCCTATGGGACGCGCTTATACCCTATGGGACGCCTATGGGACGCGCTTATACCCTATGGGACGCGCTTATACCCTATGGGACGCGCTTATACCCTATGGGACGCGCTTATACCCTATGGGACGCGCTTATACCCTATGGGACGCGCTTATACCCTATGGGACGCGCTTATACCCTATGGGACGCGCTTATACCCTATGGGACGCTTATACCCTATGGGACGCTTATACCCTATGGGACGCGCTTATACCCTATGGGACGCGCTTATACCCTATGGGACGCGCTTATACCCTATGGGACGCGCTTATACCCTATGGGACGCGCTTATACCCTATGGGACGCGCTTATACCCTATGGGACGCGCTTATACCCTATGGGACGCGCTTATACCCTATGGGACGCGCTTATACCCTATGGGACGCGCTTATACCCTATGGGACGCGCTTATACCCTATGGGACGCGCTTATACCCTATGGGACGCGCTTATACCCTATGGGGCGCTTATACCCTATGGGGCGCTTATACCCTATGGGACGCTTATACCCTATGGGACGCTTATACCCTATGGGACGCGGGCATTGCTGGACGATTACTGACGTACCGCAGGGGAAATTATATCGGAGTAAAGAGGTTAGGGGAACGTTCTGGGAAGGTTAGGGGAACGTTCCGGGAAGGTTAGGGGAACGTTCTCCAAACCAACAGGGAACGTTCTATTTACGTAAAGAAAACTTTCCTGGCTAACCAATAGAGAACGTTAGGATGCCTGTTCTGAGAACGTTCTGGGAACGAATTGTTATCTGGGAAAGCATTATCTATTGTGAAGTGTAATATTAATCTGCAGAGTCATGCGCAGCCGAAGCCCGGTACACGGTATACCTTATTAAGTCTCAACCGGTTATATGTATTTGGCCAGGTCATGTTTGTAAATGAGAAGTGGTTCTCAAACAGTTTACCTGGATAAATAAAGGTTAAATAAATAAAATAAATGTTATGAATGTATATGATCGGTTCCAATAGCAATCCCTGTTATTCCTCCCACGAGGCTTATCAGGAGCTGAACTTTGACCCCTGATGTAGTAACTAAACGCGCTCTTACCGACTATCAGATCCAGCTGAGGGTAAGTGCTCCTCACGTGCTCCTCGAACAGATCCGTCACTGCGGCCAGAGCCTTCGGGTCCTTCAGGATCGGGAAGATATCCCTGCAAACAGCAGGAGAGCACCTGAAACCACTGCACGTGCTGAAGCAGCTCCTCACGAGCGCCCCGCGACGCGTTCAGGGTACAGCTGTAGTGTGTGTGTGTGAATACCCACTTGAATGGAATCCCCTTCGTAGGGAAATCAGGAACAGTTTTAATGCGCTGGGCGATTAATTCCAGTTTCTCTGCCATCACGCGCTGCGAATGTTTGGACTCAGACCGAAGGAGACCACGTGATCACGTCAACCAATAGCACGCGACCCCTCCCTCACCACATGACTCTTGCGTCGTCGAATGGACCAAATATGTGAGACAAATATATAAAGGCAGAGCTCATTGGGCTGCCCTAATCTTTCTTTTTTTTTATTGACAAAAAACAGCAAAATACAAAACTCTCATAGGGGAAAGAGAATATACACATAGGGTGATATCAGGTAAAATGAGCCATTTAAGGTTTGGGGGTCCCAGCCCCTCTGGAATTTAGAGCCAATGACTGGAAAGGATTTCAAACTGTTGTCATAACTGTGCTTGACAAGTAGGGTAGAGTGGGGGAAACGCCCCCACCTGAAAAGAAGTGTCTTTCAAAATAATACATACATTTCACCCTGTTAAACATTTCATGAAGAAATTTAAAACTAATATTGATACTAGTTGTTCATTTTGTCAAGTCCACACAGAAACTGTGTATCATTTGTTTTGGTCATGTTATTATACTAAACAACTTTGGAGAAATATTGAGGCTTTTATATCCAGAAAGGCATATCCATAACTTTTAAAGACATTATTTTCGGTCACTATGTGACTCTACTAAAAGCAATGCTTACTTTGTTATAAATGTAATATATTTTCTTTGTAAATTGTATATACACAAATGTAAATTCACCAACAACAAATCAATTTTTTGTCTTTTTGAAAGAATTGAACATATATCTTTACAAATTGACATCGTTTTCTTATTTACAGAGGATTAAATATTGTAATGACTTTAATCTGTATAACCCAAGTGATGTATAATTATCTTACCCTCATGTTCTGTTTTCTATCTTTCCTTTTCTTCTTTTACCTTAATCTTTAAATAACTAGTCCTAGCCTTTATATTCGGATGACATTGAACATATTATTGATACATTTTGTGTATTGTATTACAAACATGTCATCTCTGTATCTTTTTGCATTAAAAAAAAGAAAGAAAAAAGATATATATTTAAAGCAATTATTAGTTTACAACCCCCCTAAATGTATTTCTGTAACTGTTTCTGACTGGAAAATATAATTGTTGCTCCCTGAAGAATAATGTTTTCAATTACAAAGAAATAATAATTTATATTATGAGGTACATTTTAATATTCTGCCAACTCCCAGATATATATACATACATATATGAGACATTTAGTATTACTAATTACTAAATTAATTACATTAAGAGTATTACTATCTCACATTATGATCACATAATTAAAATGTCCACTTTTGGCCCTCTAGCGGTAAAAACAAAAACTAAAATAACCTAAACTACACCGTGTCCCGCCGGCGGGACGCCTACGTTTGCTTCAATATTTTACAATTAAATCCGTATCTAATCATGACAAACTATATATCGTTGGAAAGGTCTAAGCCTTCTTAATAGATATGTCACCCCAGTTTTTTGTTAAAAATTATGTAGGAAAAGTAATAAATTAATTTATGACAAGAGTGCACCTCAAAAAAATCTATGACTTAACAGGAGTTCTGACCTTTGTCACAAAAAGTCGATGCATGTTTTGAAAAAAGTAAAAAAAAATGAAATAATTGTTTTTCTTTTTATCTCTCTGTGTTTGTGCTGTGGTGTCAGATGTAAGTTCAAGCGACTAAAGGCCCGGGTATACTTCACTTACCGCGCCCGGACGCGTCACGCGCGCAGCCCTGTCCGCGCGTCTTTCAAAGTATACTACACAACGGATGCGCGCGGATGATCGCGTTCGACGCATGCGCAGTACATTTTTTCCCTATGCTCTACCAGACATTGGGGGGCAGCACTGAGTCCTGTTATCAACGGGACATTCGCTGGGCATGATCGGAGAAGAACTGTAGTGCATCCACCATTGCCAGAAGTTTGGAAGAAATACTGGAAAAAAAGAGAGAATTTTTTATTCTTCAAAGTGTGTTGTTTTTAAACCGGTCTTTGCGCACTCTTCTTCGACGGCTGAACACTGTGCTCAATACTGTGCGCATTGCCACCTAGTGGACTCTAATGTACTGCTGGCGCATGCGCTGTTGCACGCGGACCATCCGTGCGGTCTCGAAATTTGGGCTGCGCGCGGACGGGGTGTGCGGCCGGCCGCACGCCCTCCGAATGACGAAAATTACGTCATGCGGGCGGTGCACGAACGCGGACGGCCGAAGTATACCCGGGCCTTTAGTGACCTTTGGGAATCAACAATGAACAAGGGTGTCTCCTAGTGGCCATTTGTGATGTACAACTAAAAGTCTCACAGAAACCTCATTTTTTGAGATATCAAGCTGAAATTTGACACACATCTCATTTAGACTTGTGGCTTTTAGCATTTTTAGGCTGAAACATATATTTTTTATATATAAAAATTGTATATAATAAAACCAATATTACATAACATTTTCATAACAATAAACTTAAACTTTAATAACTTTTAGAAATATTAATACATTTTAATTATTCCACTTTAACAAGAATCCCCAAAGTGTCTTCTTTCAAAAGAGACCTTATGTCTGTATCCCAAAGCATTCATGAATTACAGCTGTTTAAGTTTGTATAGTACATTTTCATGTCTATGCCCAAAAATGGGGGATGACAGTTAAAGGGTTAAAGAAGGCTCTCAATTCTATTCCCACAATTTCCCGCGAAACCCATCGCGTCAGGTTTAAAATATCAACATACGCTTACCGTAGTGAATCAGGGTCAGACAAAAACGTTTTGAAATAAGAATTAAACACATGGGCGTCGGAAACAAAAAAAATCTCAGGATTTTTTTACTGGAGTAGATGCCAATAAGTACAAATATACTGCTTTGCTTACTAAACTTATAGATCGGAAAGACAAAATTACGGGAATCGCCATATCATTGAGAGTGGCAGTAGTGTAGGGGTAAGATGGCATCTAGTTTTGACACAAATCGGCCCGCGCCTTTCGCAGAGCTCAATCTTCTCTCTTTTCCCATCACATATCAGATCGGAAAGGCATTTATTTTCAATAAAAATGACGAAAATATTAGAAAAGTGGAAATAAAGCGTCTAACGTGTTTAATAATAAGTGTTTATCGATTAGGGGTAGGTAAGCAGACATGTGCTGAATGTTAGAGACGATAAAAGTGAGTGGGTCCAATATCATTGATCGTAAAAAGTGGTACACATACAATGGTTCCGACGCCCATGATTAAACATGTCTTGCCTCAATATTTAAATTGTGTTAATTTTGAACAAAATACAGTCACAAGTTGTAAAAAATATTTTATTGTCTCTTAAGAGTTTGCCTTGATTTAAAAGCACTGCACAAATATCAAAATAAAAGCGTATAATTTGATCATATGCAAACAGTCAAATGTATGTTTCAACTAAAATAAATATATTTACGGATGATAGCTAGTGTGTCTTGGTAGTTGTGTTCCTCTCAGATGTTTCTATGAATATTTATATTCCCATGACAGAAATGCTCCAACTTCCAAAAGCATAACAATCATCATAGAAACAAAACATTTCAAATGAAAACTACACACTGTATAAATATATACGCTATATTGCCTATTGGGACGCCTCTAAATCACTGAGTTCAGGGGATCAATCCCTTCATGGCCACCGGCGTGTAAATCAAGCAATCCATTCGGGACATTTCCTCACTACTAAATATTCCACGCTCAACTGTTAGTGGGATTATAACAAAGTGGAAGCCATTGGGAACAACAGCAACTCAGCCACAGAGCGGGGTCAGCGCATGCTGAGGGTCACAGAAGTCGCTCCAGACCTCCAAACTTCTGTGGCCTTCAGATGAGCTCAAGAACAGTGTGTAGAGCTTCATGGAATGGGTTTCCATGGCCGAGCAGCTCATACAAGCCTTACAGCACCAAGTGCAATGCAAAGTGTGGGATGCAGTGGGGTAAAGTGCACCGCCACTGGACTCTAGAGCAGTGGAGACGTGTTCTCTGAGTGACCAATCACGCTTCTCTGTCTGACAATCCCATGGACGAGTCTGGAACGGGACATGCCTGACTGCATTGTGCCAAGTGTAAAGTTTGGTGGAGGGGGGATTATGGGGTGGGGTTGTTTTTCAGGGGTTCAGAACAGCTGAAGCTGTTAGAGCTGCAAAGCGTGGGCCAACTCCATATTAAACCCTACGGATTAAGTTAATGTGCATGTGAAGGCAGGTGTCAGTGTACAAACAAAATGTGAAATGATTTAAAGCAAAACACACAGAAAACACAATATCATTTGAAAGTTCTTGTGGATGAACTGCATTAATGTGGCCAGTCACACTTCCATGGCTTCGACTCCGGCGCTTTAAGACACTTCCCGATCCGCTCACAGCCCGCAGGACTCCAGTTCTGAGGAACAGAGACAACAGAACATGCTAGAAGTGAAGCTTCCCATCAGTGAACACATGAGGGCGCTGCCGCTCCACCAGCGATCAGCCTCCACACGCTTCAGAGACACTAAATAAACACAAGAGTGCAGGGGCAGAAACCCTACACACACACTGATCACTCATTTTTAAAACAGGGCATTTAAAACTAAACTAAAAGTGATGAAGACTAAGGGATAATAAATAGACTAACAGGCTTAAGTTGGACAGGTTTTGGCATTTTAGAAAAGTATTTAGTGCTTGTTGAGATAAAATGGGTAGCACTATTATAAGCCTTTATATGTAATGCATTATAGAAGTATTTAAATGCATTAATTATGCCTTGAAACATGCCTTATTGGTAATTATAATGCCTGTAGAGAGTATAACGACACAAATCTGCACCTCCTGCATTTTAACTTCCGTTAGTTATTTATGATACATATACACTCACCTAAAGGATTATTAGGAACAGCACTAATACTGTGTTTGACCCCCTTTGGCCTTCAGAACTGCCTTAATTCTACGTGGCATTGATTCAACAAGGAGCTGAAAGCATTCTTTAGAAATGTTGGCCCATATTGATGGGATAGCATCTTGCAGTTGATGGAGATTTGTGGGATGCACATCCAGGGCACGAAGCTCCCGTTCCACCACATCCCAAAGATGCTCTATTGGGTTGAGATCTGGGGACTGTGGGGGCCATTTTAGTCCAGTGAACTCATTGTCATGTTCAAGAAACCAATTTGAAATGATTGGAGCTTTGTGACAATGGGCATTATCCTGCTGGAAGTAGCCATCAGAGGATGGGCACATGCTGGTCATAAAGGGATGGACATGGTCAGAAACAATGCTCAGGTAGGCCGTGGCATTTAAACCATGCCCAATTGGCACTAAGGGGCCTAAAGTGTGCCAAGAAAACATCCCCCACACCATTACACCACCACCACCAGCCTGCACAGTGGTAACAAGGCATGATGGATCCATGTTCTCATTCTGTTTACGCCAAATTCGGACTCTACCATCTGAATGTCTCAACAGAAATCCAGACTCATCAGACCAGGCAACATTTTTCCAGTCTTCAACTGTCCAATTTTGGTGAGCTGGTGCAAATTGTAGCCTCTTTTTCCTATTTGTAGTGGAGATGAGTGGTACCCGGTGGGGTCTTCTGCTGTTGTAGCCCATCCGCCTCAAGGTTGTGCGTGTTGTGGCTTCACAAATGCTTTGCTGCATACCTCGGTTGTAACGAGTGGTTATTTCAGTCAAAGTTGCTCTTCTATCAGCTTGAATCAGTCGGCCCATTCTCCTCTGACCTCTAGCATCAACAAGGCATTTTGGCCCACAGCACTGCCCCATACTGGATGTGTTTCCCTTTTCACACCATTCTTTGTAAACCCTAGAAATGGTTGTGTGTGAAAATCCCAGTAACTGAGCAGATTGTGAAATACTCAGACCGGCCCGTCTGGCACCAACAACCATGCCACGCTCAAAATTGCTTAAATCCCCTCTTTCCCATTCCGACATTCAGTTTGGAGTTCAGGAGATTGTCTTGACCAGGACCACACCCCTAAATGCATTGAAGCAACTGCCATGTGATTGGTTGATTAGATCATTTAATAGAACAGGTCTTCCTAATAATGCTTCAGGTGTGTGTACTGCATTACAGTGTTTATTATGAGTTTTACTTTTTTGCAAAGACAAATGCAAGCGTAATGTTTTCTCTGATGATGGCCGGTGGGAAACGGTCAGATCTCACCATCACTGCCCGGTCACACATGTTGAGCTGTGGCGGCGCGGGGATCAGACGCTCCTGATGCTGATGAACCACTGCAGACGCCCGTCTCACTACATCCTCATACTCCACAGACTGGACACTGCAGGACAGGCGGGAAGGGCAGGACACACGGGACAGGGAGAGAGAGGGGAACTCAAATTAAAACAAGTAATAAGACACAATGGAACTATGTGTGTGTGTCTGTGTGTGAGAGTGTGAGAAACAGTGTGTGTGTGTGTGTGTGAGAGTGTGTGTGTTAATATTATGTCTTTATATATAATTAAGTCGATATTCTGATCAGGCACATTCGACCAATTCCAGACCTCCATAACTACTGCACATGTCGTATATGGTCATTTACATGTGATGTATAATTGAGCTGGAAATGAAAAACATCTTACATTCAGAGTTTTAACTCGAACACCGAGAGGTCAAACATTATTAATGCCAGATACTATAGACAGTGCGACCACTGGACGAGCAATGAGAGGAAGAGCCTCGACTGATGTGTTATAAACAGAATAACACACATCACACAACCCCACAGTAGAGCTGGCGTCTGCTCGGCCTCATCTGAATATAACAGCTTTAATTCATCATTCACTCATATGCGACAGACAGGCAATCCCACCATAACACATACACACACACACACACACACACACACACACACGCGTCCCTGAGGGTTGCCGGTCGTGTGTCCTCTCATTATTTGTGTTGGACAGTGTCCCGCTCCCTCATGGTTTCAAAGGAACGCTGCTCTCCATAGGACCTGTAGGCTTAATGGGCTTCTGAGAATGTGTGTGTTTGTGCGAGAAACACAAATATCAGCACTGCAATTACGGCCGCGGTATAAAGGCAGGCCGCACCTGCGTCAGGCCGGTCCCCTGCTCTCAAAGGCTGCCTTCTGATTGGCCCCCGGGGAGGGGGTGTGTGCGTGTGGGGTGAAGTGTCAATTAGTGTAATTACCCTGGGCGCTGTCCGACTCACACCTCCAGTCTCTCCCCCGGGAGCCTCGGGCACGAGCTAACATCTGCTCCCCTCTCGCTCCTCCTCAACCATTACACACTTCATCGAGAGGTGGACCAATGATTGATCATTACCTTTCTTACACTGGACAACAACCGGCGGCCACTCACTCTCACACTGACCGATGGACCGGCGACAGGAGGTCACACACTGCATGACTCTGTCAGCAACCATTTTCCAGGACAGTGTAAACGCCCACTGCTGTGATTGGCCGCTGTGAGACCTCAGTGTAAACGCCCACTGCTGTGATTGGCCGCTGTGAGACCTCAGTGTAAACGCCCACTGCTGTGATTGGCCGCTGTGAGACTTCAGTGTAAACGTCCACTGCTGTGATTGGCCGCTGTGAGACTTCAGTGTAAACGCCCACTGCTGTGATTGGCCGCTGTGAGACTTCAGTGTAAACGCCCACTGCTGTGATTGGCCCCTGTGAGACTTCAGTGTAAACGCCCACTGCTGTGATTGGCCCCTGTGAGACTTCAGTGTAAACGCCCACTGCTGTGATTGGCCCCTGTGAGACTTCAGTGTAAACGCCCACTGCTGTGATTGGCCCCTGTGAGACTTCAGTGTAAACGCCCACTGCTGTGATTGACCCCTGCGAGACTTCAGTGTAAACGCCCACTGCTGTGATTGGCTACTGTGAGACTTCAGTGTAAACGCCCACTGCTGTGATTGGCCCCTGTGAGACTTCAGTGTAAACGCCCACTGCTGTGATTGGCCCCTGTGAGACTTCAGTGTAAACGGCCACTGCTGTGATTGGCCCCTGTGAGACTTCAGTGTAAACGCCCACTGCTGTGATTGGCCCCTGTGAGACTTCAGTGTAAACGGCCACTGCTGTGATTGACCCCTGTGAGACTTCAGTGTAAACGCCCACTGCTGTCATTGGCTACTGTGAGACTTCAGTGTAAACGCCCACTGCTGTGATTGGCCCCTGTGAGACTTCAGTGTAAACGCCCACTGCTGTGATTGGCCCCTGTGAGACTTCAGTGTAAACGCCCACTGCTGTGATTGGCCCCTGTGAGACTTCAGTGTAAACGCCCACTGCTGTGATTGGCCCCTGTGAGACTTCAGTGTAAACGCCCACTGCTGTGATTGACCCCTGTGAGACTTCAGTGTAAACGCCCACTGCTGTCATTGGCTACTGTGAGACTTCAGTGTAAACGCCCACTGCTGTGATTGGCCCCTGTGAGACTTCAGTGTAAACGCCCACTGCTGTGATTGGCCCCTGTGAGACTTCAGTGTAAACGCCCACTGCTGTGATTGGCCCCTGTGAGACTTCAGTGTAAACGCCCACTGCTGTGATTGGCCCCTGTGAGACTTCAGTGTAAACGCCCACTGCTGTGATTGACCCCTGTGAGACTTCAGTGTAAACGCCCACTGCTGTCATTGGCTACTGTGAGACTTCAGTGTAAACGCCCACTGCTGTGATTGACCCCTGTGAGACTTCAGTGTAAACGCCCACTGCTGTCATTGGCTACTGTGAGACTTCAGTGTAAACGCCCACTGCTGTGATTGGCCCCTGTGAGACTTCAGTATAAACGCCCACTGCTGTGATTGGCCCCTGTGAGACTTCAGTGTAAACGCCCACTGCTGTGATTGACCCCTGTGAGACTTCAGTGTAAACGCCCACTGCTGTCATTGGCTACTGTGAGACTTCAGTGGAAACGCCCACTGCTGTGATTGGCCGCTGTGAGACTTCAGTGTAAACGCCCACTGCTGTGATTGGCCCCTGTGAGACTTCAGTGTAAACGCCCACTGCTGTGATTGGCCCCTGTGAGACTTCAGTGTAAACGCCCACTGCTGTGATTGGCCCCTGTGAGACTTCAGTGTAAACGCCCACTGCTGTGATTGGCCCCTGTGAGACTTCAGTGTAAACGCCCACTGCTGTGATTGACCCCTGCGAGACTTCAGTGTAAACGCCCACTGCTGTGATTGGCTACTGTGAGACTTCAGTGTAAACGCCCACTGCTGTGATTGGCCCCTGTGAGACTTCAGTGTAAACGCCCACTGCTGTGATTGGCCCCTGTGAGACTTCAGTGTAAACGCCCACTGCTGTGATTGACCCCTGTGAGACTTCAGTGTAAACGCCCACTGCTGTCATTGGCTACTGTGAGACTTCAGTGTAAACGCCCACTGCTGTGATTGGCCCCTGTGAGACTTCAGTGTAAACGCCCACTGCTGTGATTGGCCCCTGTGAGACTTCAGTGTAAACGCCCACTGCTGTGATTGGCCCCTGTGAGACTTCAGTGTAAACGCCCACTGCTGTGATTGGCCCCTGTGAGACTTCAGTGTAAACGCCCACTGCTGTGATTGACCCCTGTGAGACTTCAGTGTAAACGCCCACTGCTGTCATTGGCTACTGTGAGACTTCAGTGTAAACGCCCACTGCTGTCATTGGCTACTGTGAGACTTCAGTGTAAACGCCCACTGCTGTGATTGACCCCTGTGAGACTTCAGTGTAAACGCCCACTGCTGTCATTGGCTACTGTGAGACTTCAGTGTAAACGCCCACTGCTGTGATTGGCCCCTGTGAGACTTCAGTATAAACGCCCACTGCTGTGATTGGCCCCTGTGAGACTTCAGTGTAAACGCCCACTGCTGTGATTGACCCCTGTGAGACTTCAGTGTAAACGCCCACTGCTGTCATTGGCTACTGTGAGACTTCAGTGGAAACGCCCACTGCTGTGATTGGCCGCTGTGAGACTTCAGTGGAAACGCCCACTGCTGTGATTGGCCGCTGTGAGACTTCAGTGGAAACGCCCACTGCTGTGATTCGGCAGAAACCGAACCCGAATCCTGGATTCGGTAGCCTGACGATGTCATACTCAATTCTAGTCAGAATATGAGTCTGATCTGCTCCGTTGGGCTGTGATTATGGGGCGTGTTTCAACCGAACCAGGAAAGACCTCAATTGGATAGACCTACAACCAATCAGAGCAACGGAGCGACGCATAACGTTAGTTGTCAAATGTCAACAGAACTCAACTGCACTGTGTTGCCAAGTCCGCGGGTTGAAGCGACCCCAATTATGTGATATACAGACCCAGGAATGCGAAATTTAGCAGCAGCCGTGCCAAAATAACACATATTTTACCCCCAAATGCCATTTTTCCCGGAGAACCCCCCCACCCGGAAAGCTATTGGGCTTGTTTTTGGCTAGTTTTGAGTAGCAATTGGGCGAGTTTTGCTGTAAAAACTTGGCAACCCTGTCTGTGCGCGCTGAAATAAGTCACGTTAGAAGAAGAAGATGAGTGTAAACGATCTTTGCTGGTGTTGTAAAAAAAATAATGTAAGGATACACGGAGTACTGACCAACACCATCATCATTTCTCAGAGAAATAGTAAAGGTGAACGCATATACGAACAAGTTCTCCGTTTAGGATTAGAGCAAATTCAACCCAAGCGCCTTTGATGACGTGGATGATTACGTTACTGTTGATCATCTGTCCATCATCGTCTAAAGCCCGCCCTGACAATTTCATTGGTCTGAACAGTTTCTGTTCGGGCATAATTACAAATAAACAAATAAACTGCTACTAATAGTTAGACTCACTAGGAGTCACTGTTTTATGGGCTCCAGATTTTTTGCAACCTTTCTTCCTGCCATCACCACAAACTGATAAGAGCTGGAGGACCGATATTTGATCACGTGACACTGTTACTACACAGCGTTTGAATTACTAACATCGCAGCGAGAAGCAGTCAAATCCAGCTCAAATACCCGTTTTCCACCAGCATGAATCGGGTGCTAGTTCAGAGCTAGTGCTGGTTCTGAGTTGGTTCCTTCTATACGGAAGTGACTTAAACTGCAGTTCATGGACTGGCCACTAGAGACAGACTCCAGAAGGAGCAGAATCTCATTGAGCTCATGTTAAAATGCCCAACTTTACAGCAGAAGAACACATGTTTACAGTCTGGGACAAACTGTGCTTTTGGTCTGTACGGCTAATGTTGCCCTTCATGACGACTGTGAGGGGGGGAATGTTTTTATAGCTCATTCGTTTACATTATATAAAGCCTTAAAGTCCAGACCGAACTGCCCGAGCTCAAATGTTGTGGGCGGGGCTAAGTTCGGCTGGCATCCAGGCTATGGAGTCGGTGCATCCCTAGTAGCTATGGATGAAGTAAAAGTAAAGTTGGCGAGTGGAGTATATAAAATTGTTGACAGCGAGTCTTTAAAGGCAAAATCGGATGTGTGGAGAAAGTGTGGTGTAATACAAGATCAGGAAAATAATATCATAAGCGGCTTTGCGGCTTGCAAAGTTTTATCTCTAAAAACAGATTAGCTTATAACGCTAGTATATGGGGCATAGAATAAGTCAAATTAAATGGCTAGTTAATACCAGTAACAAGGCTCAAAATAGCCTCACACTAACACGGAAGCATAATGAGGGTCCCTACATGCACACCGAAGCATTGAGAACTTTGTAAGTGTACAAGCAGTTTAATAAGAAGATACTTTATAAAGACAGAACATTACGCGTATACAGACAGGAGCCATCTTGGAAAACAGTCTCGATAAGTCGAGCCACGAACGCTGTGCTAAGTGATGAACTGTGACTTGGAATCTCGTATGGTCCGTTGTTTCGGGAAGAAAGCAATGAACGAGAAAATAAATAAATAAAAATATTTTTTTTAAAAATGTTTACGCAAAAGAGACTAGTGCTTCCAAAGGATACACACTAAAGAGACGGCGGATTATTCAACTGTGGCTCGACTTGTCGAGACTGTTTTCCAAGATGGCTCCTGTCTGTATACGCTAATGTTCTGTCTTTATAAAGTATCTTCTTATTAAACTGTTTATACACTTACACAGTTCTCAATGCTTCGGTGTGCATGTAGGGACCCTCATTATGCTCCCGTGTTAGTGTGAGGCTATTTTGAGCCTTGTTAGTGGTATTAACTAGCAATTTAATTTGACTTATTCTATGCCCCATATACTAGCGTTATAAGCTAATCTGTAAATAAATTGCCTATTTCCACGTGCAAAATATGCGGGGCTAGCATGATTTCATAATCCCCACATTTTCGTTGCAAAAAAGTCATATATATATTAGCAGAAAGTTGAAAAATGTTCGTTTACTTCACACAAGAGCCGCCATTTCCGCCTGTTGCCATGGGAATGTTTTGAAGTGACGTAATTACCCGACGTGAACGTCATCGAAAAGCTGCAAACCCCGCGGAGAAACCATAGATATCAGTGAAACCATGATGAAGCGCAAACTCCCATTGGCCAACAAAAATAACAGCAAAAGACGCGCAAAGCAGTTTCCCGCTGTGATGACCGATTTCAAAACACAGCATCATGAAGCTTCGAAGCGTTCTGAATCAATGAGTCGATTCAGCGGTTTGAAGCGTTATGAATCAATGAGTCGATTCAGTGGTTTGAAGCGTTATGAATCAATGAGTCGATTCAGTGGTTTGAAGCGTTATGAATCAATGAGTCGATTCAGCGGTTTGAAGCGTTATGAATCAATGAGTCGATTCAGTGGTTTGAAGCATTATGAATCAGTGAGTCGATTCAGCGGTTTGGAGCGTTATGAATCAGTGAGTCGATTCAGTGGTTTGAAGCATTATGAATCAGTGAGTCGATTCAGCGGTTTGGAGCGTTATGAATCAGTGAGTCGATTCAGTGGTTTGAAGCATTATGAATCAGTGAGTCGATTCAGCGGTTTGAAGCGTTATGAATCAATGAGTCGATTCAGCTGTTTGAAGCGTTATGAATCAGTGAGTCGATTCAGCTGTTTGAAGCGTTATGAATCAGTGAGTTGATTCAGCTGTTTGAAGCGTTATGAATCAATGAGTCGATTCAGCTGTTTGAAGTGTTATGAATCAGTGAGTCGATTCAGCGGTTTGGATCGCCAAAGTCACGTATTTCAGCAGTTTGACACGCGATCCGAATCATCAATCGACTCACTGATTCATAGCATCATGATGCTGTGTTTTGAAATCGGTCATCACTATATAAGTCGTTATTTAGTCGTTATATCAAATGTCTGTTTTGTAAAGCTACCTCTGTAAAACAGGAAGTTATTTATTCATTTTTCAGAAGTTGTAGCATATTCCTTTTGTAAAGCTACAGAACTTGTTTGACTCAATGTTTTGTAAATTTGAGCCGTGTGTTTATTAAGGTCTTCAATAAAACAAGATGAGAACTTAAATATTCCAGCACTTTCTGTGATGTAGTGCTTTTTTTCTCTTTTTCATCAAACCGCAGTTTTTGCAAGTTCCCGCAATTTCATCGCATAAATATCCCGCATTTTCCATCGCATTTTTTAAGAAAACATGCCGCATAATCAAGGATTTTTGCCCGCAACAATCACAAAAAAAGCCGCATTTTTCTGGAAGGACTGTTTTACACGGAAATCACTGGCTCCTGATGCTCTATTCGCGTTCGGTGTGAACGCAGCATAAGAGATTCCTGTCCCTCCATTGACAGGCTACGCAACCACCACTCTCAAGCCCCAGAAAGGTACTAAAGACATCATTAAAGTAATCCATGTGGTTTAACCTCAAGAACACATGTCAGATATTAATATTTTGTAAATAAAGTCGCAAACTAACCACTCGCAGTGCATCATAAACCGGAGGCTAAACCACTGGAGTTCACAGGGCTTCAGATCACACAAGCAGGAAACATTTGCTTTTCTTTGCATGATCGACGCGCAGATGAACCAAAGGACCAGACGCGTCTGTGCTCAATCTGCTAACCGTACAGTACGCCGCCCTCACTGTATGTCCTGTGTTTATGCCCCTGGGTCCCTAATCAATAATTAACCCAAACATGTTTATTTATGCCCAGAGTCCAGACAAACAATAGAAAATCCACAGTCAGCACAGCTCATTAGCATTTTTCTCAACCTCGCTTTCCTTTCTCCAACTTGAGATGCATGATAATTAATAACAATGCATGCAAATACAGTCTTTTGATTTATAATGCATGACACCCAGGGGGCAGGAGTATTGCTCAGGTGTGTCACCAGACTGATTAGCCATTCACACACACACACACACACACACACACACACACACACACACACACACACACACACACACACACACACACACACACGTGCACAAAACAGCATTCTCAAATGCGGAGAACACAATGAAACAAGAGCGAATCTGTATTCACATGGTAAAAACACCAACAAGTATAACTGAATGAATGAATAAAATAAGTCACACACACACACACACAGTCGGAGCTAGACAAGGGAATTGAGCTGAAGAGGCAATCAAATACCTCTGCCTTCTCTCTGTGCTTCTCTCCCTCCTCCCCCCGGTGGAAATTGAGCAGTTCTGCGAGCACTATTGATTGAGGGCTGAAGTGCTTGTCGGTAGCAGATGAGGCCCGAGTTCCCTGCTACATTAGCCCAAGGCAGGATGGGACTTAAGTGCTCTCGGCCGGGATAAGGCAGGCCGTGAGATGGGGTCAGCATGGCAGGGGTTGTGTAGACCAAGCGCTTTCCCTGACCCGCTAGCTTTGGTTAGCGTTCTCACTCACAGGACAGCACTGCTACTAATAGTTAGACTCACTAGGAGTCACTGTTTTATGGGCTCCAGATTTTTTGCAACCTTTTTTCCTGCCATCACCACAAACTGATAAGAGCTGGAGGACCGATATTTGATCACGTGACACTGTTACTACACAGCGTTTGAATTACTAACATCGCAGCGAGAAGCAGCCAAATTCAGCACAAATACCCGTTTTCCACCAGCATGAATCGGGTGCTAGTTCAGAGCTAGTGCTGGTTCTGAGTTGGTTCCTTCTATACGGAAGTGACTTAAACTGCAGTTCATGGACTGGCCACTAGAGACAGACTCCAGGAGGAGCAGAATCTCATTGAGCTCATGTTAAAATGCCCAACTTTACAGCAGAAGAACACATGTTTACAGTCTGGGACAAACTGTGCTTTTGGTCTGTACGGCTAATGTTGCCCTTCATGACGACTGTGAGGGGGGGAATGTTTTTATAGCTCATTCGTTTACATTATATAAAGCCTTAAAGTTCTGCATAATTAAGGGCGTGGCCACTTTGAGTGACAGGTGGATTGTCGTTTGTCTGCTGTCTGTTAGTCGTCACCTCAGCTCCGCTCACGTCCCGCCTCTTTGCCCATTTTCTGTTATCCGGGAGTAAAGCACGATGACATCGGCCGGCTTGACCCGACTTTCAGACCAGACCACCTTCTTCCATTGCTCCGTGGTCCAGTTCTGATGCTCACGGGCCACTGTTGGTGCTTTGGGCGGTGGACAGGGGTCAGCATGGGCACTGGTCAGTGGCTGTGCCGCCCCATACACAACAAACTGAGATGCTCTGTGTATTCTGATCCCTTTCTATCAGAACCAGCATAAACTTCTGGAGCAGTTTGAGCTCCAGTAGCTCGTCTGTTTGATCGGACCACACGGGCCAGCCTTCGCTCCCCACGTGCATCAATGAGCCTCGGCCGCCCATGACCCTGTGGCCGGTTCTCCACTGGTCCTTCCTTGGAGCACTTTTGATAGAGACTGACCACTGCAGACCGGGAACACCCCACAAGAGCTGCAGTTTTGGAGATGCTCTGACCCAGTCGTCTAGCCGTCACAATCTGGCCCTTGTCAAACTCACTCAAATCCTCACGCTTGCCCATTTTTCCTGCTTCTAACACATCAACTCTGAGGACAAAATGTTCACTTGCTGCCTAATATACCCCACCCACTAACAGAGATCATCAGTGTTATTCATAATGTTATGCCTGATCGCATTTGTCAATAGATCCTCCTAAGCACGCTGGCGGGGACAGAGGCGCGTGCGGCCGTGCTGTCAGTCTGCCGCTGGACTGGAGGTATGCGCACAGACAGGCTCTACATCATCTTAAGTGGCTCTTTAGGTGCAGACAGAGATTAATGAGGGCCGGCCGCTCCAGCTGCGAGCGCAGAGGAGCAGACGGTCCGCAGCCTCACACCCATCCACAGGGGACCAGAACCAGTGGAAGAACAGACCAATGAGGGGATCTGACCTGCTCCAAAACATCCACTGCAAACTGGAACGATAAGGAGGATGAAGATGGTCAAACTCAACAATTTTCTCTTTTTTGTGGGATGGATCTTTCTTTTTGTCATTGTTAGAGGTTGAAACCTCTAACAATCAAAAAGATCAAAAACAGCATTAATGTTTCACTACTCCTCAAGAAAGAGGAGGGATGTAAAAGAAAACGGTGGAAGAGAGGGGGACTCTAGTCTGCTGCTTTTTAACAACAATGAAAAGAAAGACAGAAAGAAGTGTCATGACGATAATGAAACTATTTTAATTAAAATATTGTGTAAATGTGACTTGGTAAATATGATCAAAGACGGCTGTGAAAATAATAAATGCATTGTTTATGCTTTTGATCTTTCATTCCAAAAATCGAACCTTTCATTGAAGTAAAATAATGATATTAAATAAATGTTTTTCTTTAGTGTAAAATAACTGTATATTCACATTCATATTTACATTTTTTAGCACACCAGGGTGATTAGGAAATTATCCAGCCATGACTTCCTGATTAAATAATATATATTTTTGTTGAAAAATTGTTAATAAATCAATTAAATACTTAAAAAAAAATGTTTAGTTAAATTATTAAAAATGTAAGTCATCAACATAAATAGAAAACTATTTCAATCAGATTAAAAGATGACACACTGACGGATTATTAAGTCGGCATCAAACCGAAGTCACGCCGTATATCTGAGAGAAGCGCTTCACAAACAAGAACAAATGTAGGGCGGGGCTTGATTGTGTCTGTGGGGAATTGATTGGATGGTTGTGGTTTGCTATTGGTGGATCTCATGTCAGTGACAGGTGGCCCCGCCCTCGTCATCAGAGAAGAGATGAAGCACACTATAAACACATGACAAAATAGTTTTTTTTAAATTTTATTTAGTTAGTTTAGATTTTTATTTTGTTGTCATTTTTAAATGATTATTTAGTTTGGTTTCAGTTATTTGGTCAAGTGTGTTTTAGTTTAGATTTAGTTGAATTATTTTGCAGGGGACATGTAATGATCCATGTAATGAGCCGCGATATTTAGGTTTCTTTACTCATCCGTATGATCAAAACTGGCTGTGAGCTGAGAAAAAAATTTAATACGTTTTTTTTTAAATAAATAAAATAAAATACATTTAAATTAATTTAATTTAATAAATAAAAATATAAAATAATAAGTAAAATAAAAAAAAATATAAAAATACAATACAATTTTTTAAAATAAATTGAATTTAATAAAATGCTAATATAAAATAATGAGTAAAATAAAATAAAATTAAAAAATTAAAAACAAAATTAAATAATACAATTAAAAATTAAATGAAATTAAAAATAAATGTAATTTCATTTAATAAAATAAAATACAAATATAAAATAATAAGTTAAATGAAATAAAAAACAAATAAAAATAATAAAATAAAAATAAACTGAATTAAAACAAAAAACAAAACAAAATAAAATAATAAAATAAAACTAAACAAAATTAAAACAATAAAATACAATTAAATTAAAAATAAAATACAATTAAAAATAAAAATAAAAATAAATAAATGTAATTTAATAAAATAAAATACAAATATAAAATAATAAGTAATAAAATAAAATAAGATAATAAAATAACAAAATAAACTAAAAATAAACTGAAATAAAACAAATAAAAAACAAAATAAAACAATAAAATAAAATTAAAAAACTGGTGGTTTTGCAATACCAGAACAGAGATAATCACTCAAAAATGCAAAGCAACCAAATGTAGAACTTCTGACTAGTGTCTGTTTCCCTCATGTGTCCATATCTGAGCATATGAAGACTCACTGCCACTGCTCTGTCCTGTTCTCCTCCAATCATACTAGGGATGGAACGATTACCGGTTTCACGATAAACCACGATAAAATGTAGTGATGGTTAGTAATATTGTTTAAAATGTAATTATCATTAAAACCGAGTGTGATTATCAAAGATAATATTAGAGATTATGCAGTGAGGAAAATAAGTATTTGAACACCTGCTATTTTGCAAGTTCTCCCACTTAGAAATCATGGAGGGTCTGAAATTGTCATCGCAGGTGCATGTCCACTGTGAGAGACATAAACAATCCTACATTGTGATTTCTAGATTAACTATTTATTTGTATGATACAGCTGCAAATAAGTATTTGAACACCTGAGAAAATCAATGTTAATATTTGGTACAGTAGCCTTTGTTTGTAATTACAGAGGTCAAGCGTTTCCTGTAGTTTTTCAGCAGGTTTGCACTGCAGGAGGGATTTTGGCCCACTCCTCCACACAGATCTTCTCTAGATCAGTCAGGTTTCTGGCCTGTCGCTGAGAAACACGGAGTTTGAGCTCCTCCAAAGATTCTCTATTGGGTTTAGGTCTGGAGACTGGCTAGGCCACACCAGAACCTTGATATGCTTCTTACAGAGCCACTCCAGGTCATTGTCATGTTGGAAGACCCAGCCTCGACCCATCTTCAATGCTCTAACTGAGGGAAGGAGGTTGTTCCCCAAAATCTGGCAATACATGGCCCCGGTCATCCTCTCCTTAATACAGTGCAGTCGCCCTGTCCCATGTGCAGAAAAACACCCCCAAAGCATGATGCTACCCCCCCCCCCCCATGCTTCACAGTAGGGATGGTGTTCTTGGGATGGTACTCATCATTCTTCTTCCTCCAAACATGTTTAGTGGAATTATGACCAAAAAGTTATATTTTGGTCTCATCTGACCACATGACTTTCTCCCATGACTCCTCTGGATCATCCAAATGGTCATTGGCAAACTTAAGACGGGCCTTGACATGTGCTGGTTTAAGCAGGGGAACCTTCCGTGCCATGCATGATTTCAAACCATGACGTCTTAGTGTATTACCAACAGTAACCTTGGAAACGGTGGTCCCAGCTCTTTTCAGGTCATTGACCAGCTCCTCCCGTGTAGTTCTGGGCTGATTTCTCACCTTTCTTAGGATCATTGAGACCCCACGAGGTGAGATCTTGCATGGAGCCCCAGTCCGAGGGAGATTGACAGTCATGTTTAGCTGCTTCCATTTTCGAATGATTGCTCCAACAGTGGACCTTTTTTCACCAAGCTGCTTGGCAATTTCCCCGGAGCCCTTTCCAGCCTTGTGGAGGTGTACACTTTTGTCTCTAGTGTCTTTGGACAGCTCTTTGGTCTTGGCCATGTTAGTAGTTGGATTCTTACTGATTGTATGGGGTGGACAGGTGTCTTTATGCAGCTAACGACCTCAAACAGGTGCATCTAATTTAGGATAATAAATGGAGTGGAGGTGGACATTTTTGTCTCTAGTGTGAGAGACTTCATCTCATTTGAACAAAACCGTGATAATATTGGGTCACTATAATCGTGATGTGAAATTTACTTACCGGTTCATCCCTAGATCATACACACTATCATAATACAAACCTTTACAATACAATACCACACAGCAACAGAACAACTTCCCACACACTAGACTCCTAGACAACACACATGTGTAACGACGTCTGCTGCATGTGCTATGATGGACTAGACACAAGTGTGACAAATGAAAAATGCTTATGATAATTTAGTTAGTTCAAACCAACAAATGAATTGCATTTATGCCTTTAAAAAGATTGTGCAAACATACCTTTTCAAATAATTGTTTTAAATGTATGAATCCTCAGGGAATAGCCAATTATATTAGTTATTGGCCATAACAAAATAAAGCGTTGTTTGTATATTTTGATTAAGGCCAGTTTCGTGACATCATGTGCCAATCAGTCATCAGCTCCTCACCTGATTGGGTATCTCTCGCCGGGGTCCCGCCCCAGGTGGAAGAGGAGTGGCAGCATGCTGTGCTCCTCTTGTGTGTGTGTGGTGACGCCAGGAACCTCCTGACCAGGGCAGAAGTTTATACCCTGTTAACAAGAAGAGAAGAACATCACTCCTCCTCCTCCTCCTCCTCACCAGCAGACAGACCGAACTCACATCATCACTGCTATCAACAAAAATCAAGAGAATGTCGATACAGCATTTACATACTACTGTGATGTCTACATCACACACTGTGTGTGTGTGTGTGTGTGTGTGTATGTGTGTATGTATGTGTGATGTTTGTGTTTATGTGTGTGTGTGTGTGTGTGTGTGTATGTGAGTGTAAGTGTGAGAGTGTGTGTGTGTGTGTGTAATGTGTGTGTCTGTGATATGTGTGTGTATGTATGTATGTGTGTGTGTGTGTGTGTGTGTCGTGTGTGTGTGCGAGCGAGACGTGTGCATGTACGTACAGAGTGTGTGCGTGTAATGTGTGTGTATGCATGCATTTATGCGTGGTGTGTGATATGTGTGTGACGTGTGCGTGTGTGTGTGTGTGTCTGTGTGAGATGTGTGATGTATGTGTGAGTGTGTGTGTGTGAGTGTGTGTGTGTCTGTGAGAGACGTGTGTGTGTGGGAGTGTGTGTGTGTAATGTGTGTGTCCGTGATCTGTGTGTGTGTGTGAGTGTAAGTGTGAGTGTGTGTGTGTGTGTGCGTGTGTGTGTAATGTGTGTGTCTGTGATGTGTGTGTGTATGTATGTATGTATGTATGTGTGATGTTTGTGTGTGTGTGTGTGTGTGGTGTGTGATGTGTGTGTGTGTGTTGTCTGTGTGTATGTGTGTGTGTATGTATGTATGTGTGGTGTGAGTGAGTGTGTGTGTGAGTGTGTGTGTGTGTGTGTGTGTGTGTGTGTGTGTGTGTGTGTGAGTGCGTGTGTGTTTGTGGTGTGATGTGTGTGTTTGTGGTGTGATGTGAGTGTGTGTGTGTGTGCGTGTGTGTGAGAGTGTGTGTGTTTGTGATGTGATGTGAGTGTGTGTGCGTGTGTGTGTGTGTTTGTGTGTGTGGTGTGAATTTGAGCAAGACGTGTGTGTGTGTGTGTCGTGTGAGTGATGTGTGTGAGTACGAGCGAAACGTGTGTATGTACGTACAGTATGTATGTATGTATGTATGTGTGTGTGGTGTGAGTACGAGCAAGACGTGTGTGTGTGGTGTGATGTATGTGTGGTGTGATATGAGTGTGTGTGTGAGAGTGTGTGTGTTTGTGTGTGGTGTGAATACGAGCAAGACGTGTGTGTGTGTGTGTGTGTGTGTATGTGTGGTGTGAGTGTGTATGTGTTTTCTGCTCATAGCTAGAGGCTACAGTGAATCCTGTCAGGACCGCAGGGCTTTATCTCTGTGTGTGTGTGTGTGTGTGTGTGTGTGTGTGTTTGGTCCTGTGGGATCTGGGTTGTGAGACGAGCGCAGTAGTAATATCTGGTGTTCAGGAGCACATGTTTGGGGGGTCATTTATAAGGGGACTGTGACTACATAAAAGAGTGTGTTGTGTCACCCAGGGACTGGATTCACACACACACACACATTCTCATGGCAGCGCAGGGTCCCCTGTGATCTGGCCTGTGACTCGGTCTCTGTCTTCTGAAGTCGTGTGTGTGTGTGTATGTGTGCACTGATCTTACAGGCACAAAACAGTCCCAATCCCAGTGGTTTGAGCGAGCACTTCAGCCGGAGCCCAAGGAGCGAAGACAACCGCGCGTCTCTATTAATGCAGCGCAGCGGCTCGTCCCGCTCACACACACAGCAGGTCAGCGTGGACACAGATCAGTGGAACATGGATTTGTTGATGCTCAAAAAAAAGCTTAATGTAAAAATATACAGGATTAAAGTCTCCTGTGAACTCCAGGATATTCAGTGAGAGAGGAAAAACATCGGGAACAGATTATAAAACGGTGGACATCCCTACTAATGTAAACCCAATAGGAACTCTATTTCCACTTTTAATTGTTTAACTCCTCTCTATGTTGATATGGGAAAAGGTAGAAGAATGAGAAGCTGCTGTTATCAGGCATCAGCCAATCGGCCATCAGTGGGCGGAGTCACTGTAAACAGCCTCAGCCAATAAGACGGGTTATTTGCACTTGGTGTAAATAGACACTCTGATTATTTATAAAGCACAAAGACTGGAGGTTAACGGCTCCAGCTAGCCTAGCTTTAAGTTTAAGGGTTGGGTTAGGGACAGGTGTGGTGGTGTGGGTAAGTTTAAGGGTAGGGTTAGGGACAGGTGTGGTGGTGTGGGTAGGTTTAAGGGTAGGGTTAGGGACAGGTGTGGTGGTGTGGGTAAGTTTAAGGGTAGGGTTAGGGACAGGTGTGTTGGTGTGGGTGAGTTTAAGGGTAGGGTTAGGGACAGGTGTGGTGGTATGGGTAAGTTTAAGGGTAGGGTTAGGAACAGGTGTGGTGGTGTGGGTAAGTTTAAGGGTAGGGTTAGGGACAGGTGTGTTGGTATGGGTAAGTTTAAGGGTAGGGTTAGGGACAGGTGTGGTGGTATGGGTAAGTTTAAGGGTAGGGTTAGGGACAGGTGTGGTGGTATGGGTAAGTTTAAGGGTAGGGTTAGGGACAGGTGTGGTGGTATGGGTAAGTTTAAGGGTAGGGTTAGGGACAGGTGTGTTGGTATGGGTAAGTTTAAGGGTAGGGTTAGGGACAGGTGTGGTGGTATGGGTAAGTTTAAGGATAGGGTTAGGGACAGGTGTGGTGGTATGGGTAAGTTTAAGGGTAGAGTTAGGGACAGGTGTGGTGGTGTGGGTAAGATTAAGGGTAGGGTTAGGGACAGGTGTGGTGGTGTGGGTAAGTTTAAGGGTAGGGTTAGGGACAGGTGTGGTGGTGTGGGTAAGTTTAAGGGTAGGGTTAGGGACAGGTGTGGTGGTGTGGGTAAGTTTAAGGGTAGGGTTAGGGACAGGTGTGGTGGTATGGGTAAGTTTAAGGGTAGGGTTAGGGACAGGTGTGGTGGTGTGGTCAAGTTTAAGGGTAGGGTTAGGGACAGGTGTGGTGGTATGGGTAAGTTTAAGGGTAGGTTTAGGGACAGGTGTGGTGGTGTGGGTAAGTTTAAGGGTAGGGTTAGGGACAGGTGTGTTGGTATGGGTAAGTTTAAGGGTAGGGTTAGGGACAGGTGTGGTGGTATGGGTAAGTTTAAGGGTAGGGTTAGGGACAGGTGTGGTGGTATGGGTAAGTTTAAGGGTAGGGTTAGGGACAGGTGTGGTGGTATGGGTAAGTTTAAGGGTAGGGTTAGGGACAGGTGTGTTGGTATGGGTAAGTTTAAGGGTAGGGTTAGGGACAGGTGTGGTGGTATGGGTAAGTTTAAGGATAGGGTTAGGGACAGGTGTGGTGGTATGGGTAAGTTTAAGGGTAGAGTTAGGGACAGGTGTGGTGGTGTGGGTAAGATTAAGGGTAGGGTTAGGGACAGGTGTGGTGGTGTGGGTAAGATTAAGGGTAGGGTTAGGGACAGGTGTGGTGGTATGGGTAAGTTTAAGGGTAGGGTTAGGGACAGGTGTGGTGGTATGGGTAAGTTTAAGGGTAGGGTTAGGGACAGATGTGGTGGTATGGGTAAGTTTAAGGGTAGGGTTAGGGACAGGTGTGGTGGTGTGGGTAAGATTAAGGGTAGGGTTAGGGACAGGTGTGTTGGTATGGGTAAGTTTAAGGGTAGGGTTAGGGACAGGTGTGGTGGTATGGGTAAGTTTAAGGGTAGGGTTAGGGACAGGTGTGGTGGTATGGGTAAGTTTAAGGGTAGGGTTAGGGACAGGTGTGGTGGTGTGGGTAAGATTAAGGGTAGGGTTAGGGACAGGTGTGTTGGTATGGGTAAGTTTAAGGGTAGGGTTAGGGACAGGTGTGGTGGTATGGGTAAGTTTAAGGGTAGGGTTAGGGACAGGTGTGGTGGTATGGGTAAGTTTAAGGGTAGGGTTAGGGACAGGTGTGGTGGTGTGGGTAAGATTAAGGGTAGGGTTAGGGACAGGTGTGTTGGTATGGGTAAGTTTAAGGGTAGGGTTAGGGACAGGTGTGGTGGTGTGGGTAAGTTTAAGGGTAGGGTTAGGGACAGGTGTGGTGGTGTGGGTAAGTTTAAGGGTAGGGTTAGGGACAGGTGTGGTGGTGTGGGTAAGATTAAGGGTAGGGTTAGGGACAGGTGTGTTGGTATGGGTAAGTTTAAGGGTAGGGTTAGGGACAGGTGTGGTGGTGTGGGTAAGTTTAAGGGTAGGGTTAGGGACAGCTGTGGTGGTGTGGGTAAGTTTAAGGGTAGGGTTAGGGACAGGTGTGGTGGTATGGGTAAGTTTAAGGGTAGGGTTAGGGACAGGTGTGGTGGTGTGGGTAAGATTAAGGGTAGGGTTTGGTGTAAGTTAAGTGTCAACTGTGTAATTACAAATGTAACTACAGAAATTAATTACAGATGTAATTACATGCAGGTATTTTTAAAAATGTAAGTACAATGTAAAAACATGTATGTACACAATTAGTGCATTGTATCAAATGATTAATTAAAATGTTAGTACATAGTAGTTAAGGCCACCTAATATAAAGTGGGTCCATTATTATTAATGTGTTAATATTAGGCCCTGGTCATAACTCAGGGTTTTATGAAGGTTTTATTAAGACCAGTGATGGGAATAACGGCGTTTCTAACGGAATTATTTTTTTCAGTAACAAGTAATCAAACAAATGACTGTTTCCGTTACAACGCCGTTAGCGTTACCGAGAATAAAATGCGGCGTTACTATAATTGAGCTCACTGGAGCGGTTTTCATCCCAACAGACTCTCTGTCAGTCGGACCTGCAACGTGTGTGTGTGTGTGTGTGTGTGTGTGTGTGTGTGTGTGTGTATAAAGGTAGCTTTCGCAAACTGGAAGTTTAAGCGCTACTCTTCCCTCGTTGAGGTGAAAGGTCAGAATGTTTATGTAACGTGTAGCTTATGCCCAGGAAGAAAGAGTCTCTCCACGTCTGTGGCCAGTAATCCTAATCTAATGAAGCCTCACATCATCACAGCCACAACATGAGTGGCTAAAAACCCAAGTGATAACGTGAGCTCCACTACCAGAGGAGTAGTACAGATAATATTTACACTATAGTAGGTCTACAGATAATATTTACAATAATGTATTGAATTTGATAGGTGTCTCTCACATTGTCCCACAGCAATAGTGTAGCCTACATTAATGTACAATGTTTTATAATAATAATTTATTCTATTTAGTGTCCAATTCCTTCATTTAACATGTTTAATATTGGGGGCATCCAAATTATTTGACATATTTGAACATTTGAAAGAAAAAAGAAAAGAAAAAGTAACGCAGTAATTACTTTCCTTGGTAATTAGTTACTTTTATAATGATGTAACTCAGTTACTATTTGTAAGAAGTAATTAGTAACTATAACTAATTACTTTTTTAAAGTAACGTGCCCAACACTGATTAAGGCCAATTGAAGAAAATGTAAAGAATAAAGTGAAGGGAACATAACACGTCAATATCTTCTCAAAATGTAAACGTCTAAAGCACACAATTAGAGTTTTATTAGTGACACTTTAAAGTTAGAAAATACAATTTTTAATCTTTAATAATTTTTTACACAAAATAGCTTAAAGTTTGCGATAAGAAATCTTGCGAAAGTGATTTTATGATTAAAACAAGAGCAAATATCTGCCAATGTGTTCATAAAAACCAACTTAACTCAAATGCAAGTCATGTTTATAACCAATGACAGAAATGTGTTCTTGTTTTAAGCATAAACTCACTTAATTTTGTTCAATTTCTCAGAAAACAAGACTTAATTTCTTCATTTTGCACATCATTAAATGTCTCTTGATTTAAGGATGTTTAGATATTTGTGCTGGAAAACAGAAACCCTGAGGAAGAACATCATTTTTGGCAGTTTTATTTCTATTTTTGTTTAATAGTTTATTCTGTTTAATTGTTCTGGACTGGCTTTAATGGTCAGATTAAATGTGACGGATGTTCATCATCTTCAGAACTCAAATGAAGAGATTTTGTAATGAAATCTGAGAGATTTCTGTCCACCATTGACAGTCTAAGCAACTTCCACTGATTCTTTAGAAACTGATCCTAAAACTGATCCGGATTATTCCAGATGTTCTGAAGAGACTCGATGGGATTGTCCCTGTATTAAGTGCACTGTAAATCGCATTGAGAGCGTCTGCCAAATGCATAAATGTAAATGTAATCAAACAACAAAAGAGAAAATCTCTCACTGCTCTTGACTAATCCACTAATCAGAGTAAATAAAGATTTAATTTACATAATGAAGACTATACAGTGTTTTTTATACATATGATTAATTTATACAATGCATTTATTATTTATTTGTTCTCCTGTAGTTTTGTAATTACTTATTCCATCATTAACTGAGTTTTATTTATTTAAGCTAGCAGTTTTTTGTGATATTGACATTGGTGACAAGAATTGTGAAATTTATACGGTATCATAAAATCATTATTTAAAGCAAAAATAACTATCATGATAAATAGCCTATCATTCTCGTTTATTGTGATTTTGGCCGCCCACCCCTATTAAGGAAAGCATCTGTTAACCTCTTAAACTCCAAGGACCCTGATAAGGATATATAAAGATACTTTAAATGTTAAATGTCTGTGGAGGAGCTCTGACCTCTGACCTCATATGTGGTCATTTGAAAGCTTAGAGTCTCTACTTTCTGGAGATATGCATCACTTTGGCATTTGTTTTACACAAAGTAACTTATTTACACTAAATTACTCTGGATCTGGACGACCCAAATTGAAGAGCTTCCCATACACACACACACACACACGCACGCACGCACGCACGCACGCACGCACGCACGCACGCATGCACGCACGCACGCACGCACGCACTGCTAAAAGTGATAAACACGTGAGTATATGTTGTCTGAGCTGTAATAAACCAACAAAAAAGAGGTGATTTTTGATTTTTTGGTTATAAATTCAGTTTTGAAAGTGTATATCTCAGGCCCTGTGAGCTCTAGCACCCTGCAGACAGTTTGGGCTGTTTCCAGCATATGTCAGCAAACACTGGAAAAAAATAATTACATATACATATACAGTGGTATAAATGCAATATCCCATTGTCACACACATTATTCCAGTGTTTGCTGACATATGCTGGAAACAGACAAAACTGTCTGCAGGGTGCTAGAGCTCACAGGGCCTGAGATATACACTTTCAACAATGAATTTATAACCAAAAAAAACAAAAAGCGCCTATTTTTGTTTGTTTGTTAACTATAGCACAAATTATATAATATTAAATATTATGTTGTCTATCACTTTCAGTAGTGTTTTATGTCATTTCTGTAAAATGATACTGAGATTTTGCATTTATACGATGGTATATGGGTATTATGGGAGTTATTACAGCTCAGACAACATATACATAAATGCTTATCACTTTTATCAGTATTTGTTTTACGTAACTTCAAAGGGTTTCCTGTAAAATGACACCATATTGTGTATTTAGAGACACTGTGTGTGTGTGTGTGTGTGTGTGTGTATGGGAAGCTTTTCAATTTGGGTCGGACGAATCCAGCCATAAATCCCCAAAAATGGTCCCAGAGCTATAAGGAGGTTAAAGAAATGTTATGATAAATAGGGTTGTGCCGATGGACGATATCATTGTCCATCGTGATGGCTGACTGACATCACGATGGAGCGCCACCATCGTGATGCCACGCCCCCCATTGCGAGTCTTGTTGTGAGTGCGACGCACACTTATCCTCTTCTATAGTTAAACTAAAAACTTTGCAGGGATTGCTCTGTAAATTATATTGAGAATATAACTAATGCATATATTCTACTTTAAATACTGTAGTCTTTGCCAGATATAGCCTACATTTTGAAATAATAAACGAGGCTCAAACATCCATTTCATAAGCATGTGTGTTTATTTCAGCACTTCCGTCAGTGAAACAACACACCACAGCCTGTAAAACATTTAAACCATTATCAGTAAATAATGCTAACCTAAAGAATAGAAGAAAATTAAATATTAGTTAAAAAAAATAAAATAAAAAATAAAATTTCCCCTCAAAGATGCGTCATATATCGCTCTGAGCGAGATGAACCACGAGCTGTAGACACCTTCTCAAATATCTTCGTCTTCATGTGTTCTCCTGAACACTTGTTGTAAAAGTTCTGAAGAGCGAATTTTATCTTCCACAGGGTCAAGACATTTAAGCTGTGTTTGATTATTCACTGCCAGAGAAAACTAAAGTAAAATGGCCTGTGTGTTTGAAATGCGCCATTCAAATAAACTTGACGCGCCTTACCAACTCTAATAACAAACACAAACTGTGTTAAATAAAATTAAGTAAAAAGGTAGCTACTCATCCTACAGTGTTTTTCTGCTTTCCCACAGTAAAGGACGTGAATGGGTATAATAGACTTAATTATAAACAAACGAAAGGTAGAAACGTTTATAATTCCCTGTGAAAATGAGTGCGACGCGAGTGAAGATTTGAGAAAAGAAACGAGATGTCCATGTGGGATAAAATTAACTAACGTTAGGCCTGTTGTTAAAATTCACAGAAGTCGCAAAACAGAATAAAAAAGCTGACAAATCTTAAAGGTCCCGTTCTTCGTGATCCCACTGTTCAAACTTTAGTTAGTGTGTAATGTTGCTGTTAGAGCATAAATAATACCTGTAAAATTATAAAGCTCAAAGTTCAAAGCCAAGCGAGATATTTTATTTAACAGAAGTTCCCTTTCAAAGCCTACAGCGAACGGCCGGTTTGGACTACATCCTGGTACTTCCTTCATTAATGACGTCAGTAGAACAGTAGAACAGACTAACCTCCGCCCACAAGAATACGCGAAAAAAGGGGGCGTGGTCTTGTTGCTGTCCCACGTGGAGAAGAGGAAGTGTCGCGTGGAGAAAAGGAAGTGTTGCGTTTGAGTGTGTTTGTCGCCATGTCGTCGAGACGCTGTTATTTTATCCCGGAGTCAAATCACCTTTGTTTGGCTTTCCCAGGGACGCTGTAGAGATCATTGAGCGCATACATCTCCCGTTAAGCGCTAAGCTGCGGTCAAATCACAACACAGGAACCGGGAAACGTGCGCTAAGCTGCGGTCAAATCACAACACGGGAACCGGGAAACGTGCGCTAAGCTGCGGTCAAATCACAACACGGGAACCGGGAAACGTGCGCTAAGATGAGGTCAAATCACAACACGGGAACCGGGAAACGTGCGCTAAGATGAGGTCAAATCACAACACGGGAACCGGGAAACGTGCGCTAAGCTGTGGTCAAATCACAACACGGGAACCGGGAAACGTGCGCTAAGCTGCGGTCAAATCACAACACGGGAACCGGGAAACGTGCGCTAAGCTGTGGTCAAATCACAACACGGGAACCGGGAAACGTGCGCTAAGCTGCGGTCAAATCACAACACGGGAACCGGGAAACGTGCGCTAAGCTGCGGTCAAATCACAACACGGGAACCGGGAAACGTGCGCTAAGCTGCGGTCAAATCACAACACGGGAACCGGGAAACGTGCGCTAAGCTGCTGTCGAATCACAACACAGGAACCGCTGGCACAATCAGAACTCGTTACGTTTTCTGAAGGAGGGACTTCATAGAATAAAGGAACTCATCAGCCGTTTTTAGGACAGTGAGAACAGCGGTGTACAGATGAGTACATTGTGTGAAAAATACTGTGTTTTTTTACACGCGAAACATGAACACATGTTATATTGCACACTGTAAACACAATCAAAGCTTCAAAAACACACGAAGAACGGGACCTTTAAATTGGGCTCAGCCTCTCTCATTCGGCATGAATCCATTCATGGCTGCGAATTTATTTCCTTTGTAAACAAAGCTTTGTGCTTCACTCGGTATTATTCACGTAAAACAACATTACCATACAAAACACTGGGTTAGGAACGAAATTATAGTTTTGAAGTAGAAAATAGCATTTATGTAAAGAGATTTATTAAAATAAAAAGTGCACAACTCTTCTAAAGTGGAAGGAAGCTACTTGTTTCCCTCACGTGCAACCGAGCGCGGATGAGTCATTATTTGGGTTAGTAAAATAACAAAATTATATATAGTTTTGAAGTAGAAAATAGTATTTATGTAAAGAGATAGTAAAATACAGATATAGTAAATTATATATTTGTATTAATTTAAAAAAACGACGATATCATCGTCCATCACGATGTTTTACTGTAAACATCGTCAGCTGCCAATTTAGGAGACATCGCCCAACCCTAATGATAAACTTTCAATATTTCAGTGATGTGTCAAGCTTGGAACTGTTAGTGGCCGACTTTTATTCTGATTTAAAGTTGTTGGTGTTATTTTCACTACTAACATTACTATTTTCCCAACAAATGCACCTTTGCCATCATAACCACAACATAATAAAAAGCTTTGTGTGTACTTTTTGGCACACAAGATATTCTGGTTTAAAAAGAACACTCACCAACCTGTCAAATGCGTTTTTGGGAGGGGGGTCACATTTTTCACCCCTGATGAGTTTGCACCCCTGTTAAACCAGCAGCCATATCACCCTGTAGCCCAAGACTGGTTTCCCACTGAAGCTAAGCAGGGCTGAGCCTGGTCAGTACCTGGATGGGAGACCAACTGGGAAAACTAGGTTGCTGCTGGTAGAGGTGTTAGTGAGGCCAGCAGGGGGCGCTCATCCAGTGGTCTGTGTGGGTCCTAACGCCCCAGTATAGTGATGGGGACACTATACTGTAACAAGCACCGTCCTTCGGATGAGACGTTAAACCGAGGTCCTGACTCTCTGTGGTCGTTAAAAATCCCTAAAGAGTAGGGGTGTAACCCCGGCATCCTGGCCAAAATTTGCCCATTGGCCCCTGTCCATCATGGCCTCCTAATCATCCCCATATATATACAATTGGCATCATCCCTCAGTCTCCTCTCCACCAATCAGCTGGTGTGTGGTGGGCGTACTGGCGCAAAATGGCTGCCGTCGCATCATCCAGGTGGAGCTGCACATTGGTGGTGGTTGAGGAGATCCCCCCCCCTTCTATGTAAAGCGCTTTGAGTGCCTAGAAAAGCACTATATAAATGTAACAAATTATTATTATTATTAATAGTAGGATTAAAGTGTTTATAAGGGTCCATTAGATCCAGGGGAAAGCGTTAAGGCAGCATCCATTTATGATTTTAATAAGTATAATCATATACACTGAATATGTTGTTACCCTGTCATACGCCACACCTCCCCAAGCCCAGCTGCCAATCAAAGCTCAGATTTCTAATCATTAAGTGCAGTGGAACCAGTGAAAAGTGTGATTTAAGAGAAGGATTCTCAGGTGTCTTAGGTGAGGTAATGCACACTTAAATACTTCATATAATCGCTCAACAGTGTGGCGCGAGGATCATCGGATGCAAAGCACTTACTCTGTGAAATTTCTCATTTCACACCTCGCCGATCCGCACAGGTTTCAAGAGGAATTCACCCAAGTGACCGATACTATTAAGCCATCATTTCAACCGGGTTTAACAGGAAACAAACCAGAGGGTGAAAGAGCCTTGTTTTTAAGAGTACTCCGGTATGGATCACTGCCTAAATACGTCCAAAAAGTTGAACGCTTAATCCCCCACAATCATTCAAATCATTTTCAACACGCTGAGCTTAGAAATTATGGGCAAATGGACGTGCCAAATGCTAGTGGAGGTGAAAATGCAACTGTAGGTGAAACACATTAACCATCAGGACTAGACTCCAGCTTCCAATCCTCTCCGTCCTCAGCGTGAGCGGTGAGCGCAAACAATCGATTGGCAGCTCACAAGCAATCAGCCGCCATTATTTGTGAAGTTACACTCCAGTTCACATGAGCTGATAAAGGGGGCCGCTATTGATTCAGCAGCCATTCAGGAGAGAGCAATTTAAGCAACCGATGGGGCATAAAACAAACCCTCGCGTTCGGAGAAGAAGCCCGGGCTGACGGCGGACAGGGGTTACATGCATGCGTGTTGTGTGACTTTAATGGGAAACGAAGTGTGTGTAGTGTGTATGAGAGACAGACAGACAGACACACAGACGTGTCCCGAGGGCTTGACAGAACACAGCTCCCAGCATGAGCGATGCTGCTGGAGTAGCGCGCTAATAGATGAAGCGTGTTTGCAGAAGTGGTCCCGCTCCATTAGCTCCATTAATATTCATTACTGCCTGATCTTCAAGTCTATTTGATAAGCCATTGTTTTTGAGATAACATTAACACGCTAATGTGCATTTTGGAATGCAATGACTGTATCAAGAGGCAAGAAATCAGGGGAACGCGAGGAAATAGCTAGATCATAGCTTTTTTTTTAAAGAAAATGTGATTGGTTGCACAAATTTCGCCACCATGATGCTAAGGCGTGTTCTGGATAGGTTGCTTATTGGCACCAACATTGTTATAATAGACTTTCAATGCAAGTCTACGGGGTTTTTGACCATTTTACTGTTAAGCCAAACAATTTAAGGCATCATATGGCATGAATTCTCTGGCAACACTATTAACTGCAATATGATTCTGCAGTGATCACATGTACAAGTCGGAGATCTCAGAGTTTACAAGTTGAAATTACGAGTTCTATGAGGATGTGAACGCTTTTTACATATCAGAATGCCCCTTTACTGTATTTGTAAAAACGTTATGCTGTTTTGGTTGATATTAGATATTTAAAGGCATAGTTCACCCAAAAATACAAATTCTGTCATTATTTACTTACCATCATGTCATTCCAAACCTGTATGACTTTATTTTGTGGAGCATAAAAGAACTATAGCTTTAAATGTGCTTGGTTTCAAGTAATTCTCAACCAAAATCATTTCAAAGATTACAAGTAATTCTCCACCAAAATCATTTCAAAGATTACAAGTAATTCTCAACCAAAATCATTTCAAAGATTACAAGTAATTCTCAACCACAATAATTTCCAAGATTACAAGTAATTCTCAACCACAATCATTTCCAAGTTACAAGTAATTCTCAACCAAAATCATTTCCAAGATTACAAGTAATTCTCAACCACAATCATTTCCAAGATTACAAGTAATTCTCAACCACAATCATTTCCAAGTTACAAGTAATTCTCAACCAAAATCATTTCCAAGTTACAAGTAATTCTCAACCAAAATCATTTCCAAGTTACAAGTAATTCTCAACCAAAATCATTTCAAAGATTACAAGTAATTCTCAACCAAAATCATTTCCAAGATTACAAGTAATTCTCAACCACAATCATTTCCAAGATTACAAGTAATTCTCAACCAAAATCATTTCCAAGATTACAAGTAATTCTCAACCACAATCATTTCCAAGATTACAAGTAATTCTCAACCAAAATAATTTCCAAGTTACAAGTAATTCTCAACCAAAATCATTTCCAAGTTACAAGTAATTCTCAACCACAATAATTTCCAAGTTACAAGTAATTCTCAACCAAAATCATTTCCAAGTTACAAGTAATTCTCAACCACAATAATTTCCAAGTTACAAGTAATTCTCAACCACAATAATTTCCAAGATTACAAGTAATTCTCAACCACAATCATTTCCAAGATTACAAGTAATTCTCAACCACAATCATTTCCAAGATTACAAGTAATTCTCAACCAAAATCATTTCCAAGATTACAAGTAATTCTCAACCACAATCATTTCCAAGTTACAAGTAATTCTCAACCAAAATCATTTCAAAGATTACAAGTAATTCTCAACCAAAATCATTTCCAAGATTACAAGTAATTCTCAACCACAATCATTTCCAAGATTACAAGTAATTCTCAACCAAAATCATTTCCAAGATTACAAGTAATTCTCAACCACAATCATTTCCAAGATTACAAGTAATTCTCAACCAAAATCATTTCCAAGTTACAAGTAATTCTCAACCAAAATCATTTCCAAGTTACAAGTAATTCTCAACCACAATCATTTCCAAGTTACAAGTAATTCTCAACCAAAATCATTTCCAAGTTACAAGTAATTCTCAACCAAAATCATTTCCAAGTTACAAGTAATTCTCAACCAAAATCATTTCCAAGTTACAAGTAATTCTCAACCACAATCATTTCCAAGTTACAAGTAATTCCCAACCAAAATCATTTCCAAGTTACAAGTAATTCTCAACCAAAATCATTTCCAAGTTACAAGTAATTCTCAACCAAAATCATTTCCAAGTTACAAGTAATTCTCAACCACAATCATTTCCAAGTTACAAGTAATTCCCAACCAAAATCATTTCCAAGTTACAAGTAATTCTCAACCAAAATCATTTCCAAGTTACAAGTAATTCTCAACCACAATAATTTCCAAGTTACAAGTAATTCTCAACCAAAATCATTTCCAAGTTACAAGTAATTCTCAACCAAAATCATTTCCAAGTTACAAGTAATTCTCAACCACAATCATTTCCAAGATTACAAGTAATTCTCAACCACAATAATTTCCAAGTTACAAGTAATTCTCAACCACAATCATTTCCAAGATTACAAGTAATTCTCAACCAAAATCATTTCCAAGTTACAAGTAATTCTCAACCAAAATCATTTCAAAGATTACAAGTAATTCTCAACCAAAATCATTTCCAAGATTACAAGTAATTCTCAACCACAATCATTTCCAAGATTACAAGTAATTCTCAACCAAAATCATTTCCAAGATTACAAGTAATTCTCAACCACAATCATTTCCAAGATTACAAGTAATTCTCAACCAAAATCATTTCCAAGTTACAAGTAATTCTCAACCAAAATCATTTCCAAGTTACAAGTAATTCTCAACCACAATCATTTCCAAGTTACAAGTAATTCTCAACCAAAATCATTTCCAAGTTACAAGTAATTCCCAACCAAAATCATTTCCAAGTTACAAGTAATTCTCAACCAAAATCATTTCCAAGTTACAAGTAATTCTCAACCACAATCATTTCCAAGATTACAAGTAATTTTTAACAAAAATATTTTCCACGATACAACTTCCATTACCATGATATAATTTTCAACCACAGTAAGGAACAACATCACAATAGTAATTTTTCCTGAAATCAGAGTCGTTACTAATTGTAATGAAAGACTTACCATACACTTACCATACACATAGCTTAAATGTTTGCTAATTAATTTTGAAAATGTTAAACTCACATCAGACTCTTTGACAAACGGCTATTTTACACTTAAGCCAAACAATCATATCTTCACTGATGCTTTTTGAGAATTGTACGCTCTAACTTAGAACAACACTAACCATTATCGAAATCAATTTAGAATATGAATGCATGTGCCCGATCATAGGACTTCAGATCAGCAGAGAAAAAGAAAGACTATGCAATCACTGACCCTGTTGAACTCCTCCCATGAGTTGCTCCAAGTCCAATAGTGCGCCTTGTATTGCCCGATCCGTACTGCCATCATCTGGTTGCCACGATAATAGAAGATGGGTCTGTTGGGAATAAATCTTGTGGTAAGTCAACAATGACCACTCGGTCTCATCTCATTTTGGCAATATGAGTTCAGTGGAAAACCTTTAGCAAACGGATGGTCTCTTTCTCAAAGCCTCCAGGTAGTGGTTTAAACAGCAGACCTTAACTTCCCTCAAAATCACTTTGTTTCCCAGAGAAACACCAACAGAAATGTTAAGCTAGCAGCAAAGAAGTTGCTGACTGTATTGGTGCGCTTATTTACACCTGCCATTAACATCTCGAGTGATTGGATTTCAAGCGGACAATGATAAATAAAGAAACAGCATCCAATGCGCACTCAAATCACCTTTGAAAGTGGTTAGAGACAGTAATGGCCACATAACATTTGTTGAGTAAGCGCATCTACAGGTTCCAGAAAAGAAGGATTTTACAGTAATGCCACAGAAATGTTTTTTTTTTTTTTGGTTTTAATGCAACAGTCAATGCCAATTAAGAGTCTAACCGCTTCACAATAGAGAACATTCCGTACGCTCTGAGATTTTTAATGAATCTGCCTCGATCGACCACCCAAAATGGATGATTAGACTGCATGTACAGTGAGGAAAATAAGTATTTGAACACCCTGCTATTTTGCAAGTTCTCCCACTTAAGGCCAATTTATACTTCTGCGTCGAGTGCACGCAGAGGGTACGGCGTACCCTACGCATAGACGCGTTGGATACGCCGTACCCTGACGCGCACCTCTCCAAAAATGTAACAACGCGTCAATTCTACGCGGACCGCAAGCGCTGTGATTGGTCTGCCAGAACCCTTCCCTCAGGTCAATAAATAAATAAAAAATCTGCGATAGGAGTGTGTGTGTGTCCAGAAATTGGATGATAGTTCCTTACGTCTGCTATAACACAATATTTTGCAGTCCAGCGATTCTTTATGGTAGTAAATAAATACATAGATCCGCTGAGTATAGTTTATTTATTTTCTCATTAAAACCAAAGATGTTAATCAGTAATTGTATATCAAGAACAGGGACACATTAGGGTATATTTCGTGAATGAAGTCTCCGCAACAGCAATCGATTGCTCGAGACATCGCTGCTGAAAACAGCGGCCACGAGCTCCGCCTGATTTCACAAACACATTCCAGCGCCAGATCGCCTTATTTAACTTTACTAATCAACTAGAGATGCTTAATTTGCTTTAGATACAACAACTCAAGCTGCAAGAAAAGCCGCTCTCTCACTGCTGCTGATACTCCGACATGAATGTACAGATTCTCCACACGAAGCTGCTTCTTCTTCGCTGTTCTCTTGATTACACCAACATGCCCGAGGATAGCGCCTACTAGCGTCTGCATGTGTAACTGCACATTGACGCAGACAACAGCGCAGAAGTATAAATGCTCACGACGGCGTCGGCTACGCGCGTAGCCTACGGCGTACACTCGACGCAGAAGTATAAATTGGCCTTTAGAAATCATGGAGGGTCTGAAATTGTCATCGCAGGTGCATGTCCACTGTGAGAGACATAATCTAAAAAAAAAATCCAGAAATCACAATGTATGATTTTAAACTATTTATTTGTATGATACAGCTGCAAATAAGTATTTGAACACCTGAGAAAATCAATGTTAATATTTGGTACAGTAGCCTTTGTTTGCAATTACAGAGGTCAAAGGTTTCCTGTAGTTGTTCAGCAGGTTTGCACTGCAGGAGGGATTCTGGCCCACTCCTCCACACAGATCTTCTCTAGATCAGTCAGGTTTCTGGCCTGCCGCTGAGAAACACGGAGTTTGAGCTCCTCCAAAGATTCTCTATTGGGTTTAGGTCTGGAGACTGGCTAGGCCACGCCAGAACCTTGATATGCTTCTTACAGAGCCACTCCTTGGTTATCCTGGCTGTGTGCTTCGGGTCATTGTCATGTTGGAAGACCCAGCCTCGACCCATCTTCAATGCTCTAACTGAGGGAAGGAGGTTGTTCCCCAAAATCTGGCAATACATGGCCCCGGTCATCCTCTCCTTAATACAGTGCAGTCGCCCTGTCCCATGTGCAGAAAAACACCCCCAAAGCATGATGCTACCCCCCCCCATGCTTCACAGTAGGGATGGTGATCTTGGGATGGTACTCATCATTCTTCTTCCTCCAAACACGTTTAGTGGAATTATGACCAAAAAGTTCTATTTTGGTCTCATCTGACCACATGACTTTCTCCCATGACTCCTCTGGATCATCCAAATGGTCATTGGCAAACTTAAGACGGGCCTTGACATGTGCTGGTTTAAGCAGGGGAACCTTCCGTGCCATGCATGATTTCAAACCATGACGTCTTAGTGTATTACCAACAGTAACCTTGGAAACGGTGGTCCCAGCTCTTTTCAGGTCATTGACCAGCTCCTCCCGTGTAGTTCTGGGCTGATTTCTCACCTTTCTTAGGATCATTGAGACCCCACGAGGTGAGATCTTGCATGGAGCCCCAGTCCGAGGGAGATTGACAGTCATGTTTAGCTTCTTCCATTTTTTAATGATTGCTCCAACAGTGGACCTTTTTTCACCAAGCTGCTTGGCAATTTCCCCGCAGCCCTTTCCAGCCTTGTGGAGGTGTACAATTTTGTCTCTAGTGTCTTTGGACAGCTCTTTGGTCTTGGCCATGTTAGTAGTTGAATTCTTACTGATTGTATGAGGTGGACAGGTGTCTTTATGCAGCTAACGACCTCAAACAGGTGCATCTAATTTAGGATAATAAATGGAGTGGAGGTGGACATTTTAAAGGCAGACTAACAGGTCTTTGAGGGTCAGAATTCTAGCTGATAGACAGGTGTTCAAATACTTATTTGCAGCTGTATCATACAAATAAATAGTTAAAAAATCATACATTGTGATTTCTGGATTTTTTTTTTTTTGCACCTTCGATGACAATTTCAGACCCCTCCATGATTTCCAAGTGGGAGAACTTGCAAAATAGCAGGGAGCTCAAATACTTATTTTCCTCACTGTAATTCAGTCTAATCAAAAGGGATAATACAAAATAATCAACTGTGAATGGATGCCATGCTTGCTTCGAGGTGTTTACCTGTCTAGCTGTGAGTTGTTGAAGAATACAGGACTTAAATCCAGCCCATCAATGACACGGTCATCAGGGGGAAGAACGCCGGCCACAGAAAGACTCGTGCTGAAGAGATCCATCACGCTGCCCAACTGATGACTCACCTGAGGAACACAACGGTTTAAAAAGAGTCATGCCAGAGGTAGAACAAAACACTGGTACAACACAGAGCAAATAGTTCTGAATCATTTCCACAATACACGTAATTCTCAACCACAATCATTTCCAAGTTACAAGTAATTCTCAAACAAAATCATTTCCACAAGGGCTGTGCGATATTGAAGAAAAATACAATATGCAATACCTTGTTAAATAATGCGATATTCAATATGCGATACAATATTGCTTTAAGTGTGTAAAATGTATTTAAATTATATAAAAAAATATTTAAAAACTGAGAATGATACCATTTATGTGTTTGACATTCTTTCTGGGAAAAGAAAGCATCGCTACAACTTCTGAAAGTAAAAAAGTTGTGCGCTTTCAGCCCTCAATGTCTAAATCAGACAAATCATGTAACGTGACTGTGGTAAAATGCAGGGTCTTACTTAATATTAAAAAGTGTTGTTATTAAGCTGCGCATTTAAGCCTTAGGTGGCTTTCTGTGCGTGCGCTCCGAGCCGGAGCAAAATACAGACTCCGGCCATCGGATACATGCCAGAACATGTCCAATACAAACAAAAATATGGCGAATATTCACAAACACAGTCAGTTGTGTCCTAAGGGAACAAAAAGTTGGGACGAAATCAGATGTGTAACAGTATATTGGATCCGTGAATTCGGTCTTAAAGGGATAGTTCACCCAAAAATGAAAATTAACCCATGATTTACTCGCCCTCAAGTCATCCGAGGTGCTTATGACATTCAGGCCCGGTTCTACGGGGGTGCTAGAGGTGCTAAGCACCCTCAAACGCAAGCGAAAGCAGCCTCGGTTGATACCGTAATAATATTGGCGAAACAGATTTGACAGACTCAAATGCATCTATTTACAGCGAGTTTTTGCAGCGGTGAGTGATGTAGCCAATCACAGACATAGTTGTTGATTTCTCGAACCGCTCAAAACGAGTTTTTATTCAGTGCTGAGTTAATACAGGCTCGCGAAACCTCTCATTAACAAACAAAGTCAAAGACACGATTTAAGTAAGAGATTTATTGTTGACGACTTTTATAACGGAACTTTGTGAGATCGCGATGAACTGACAAAGCAACAGTATTTTAGTGATCGTAGCGATCTTGGCTCACTTTCGAGGCTACAGTCATTCATTGAATACAACTATTGCTGATAAGAGGACCGATGGCCAATTGCATGCAGCAAAGTTTCGGAAGTGACATCTAAATGCCACTCTGCACGAGACAGAAATATCCTCCTGAGACCCAGATTGGAGGTTTTGCCTCTGTAGAGGACATTATTTAGCGAATTTCTCTGAAAACACGATTTTGGATTCTTATGAAAATATTATTACATTTACATATTGTCCCAAAACCCTTTAATATATAGATGCATTGCCTAGAATGGGATTTATGGCCATGTTTACACATATTGCATAAAGTAAAATGGTATATCAAATTATTCTGTATCTTTCATAACGTTGAGAATCATTTTTATACAAAGTTTGGATAAAACAAACTTGAAGCATAAAAACTGGTTGGTGAATAAAAACAAAAATCCCATTGTTTGTCTATTCATGTCATTTAATTTTCTCAATAAAGGTGTTCTGGTGTCCTCTACAGAGCAGAGGATATAGCGTATAACACAGGAATTAAAAAAAAATATATCAATTTGTTTCTTATGCTCCAAACAATAATGACGGGGAAAAAACTAATCTAAATTCACAAAACCTTTTATTCTGGTTCTCTGGTTAATAGACAATCTGTAGCAAAATATTTTTGAAATTCCTATTATTGGTAAATGACTTGTAAATAAATAATCATACATTTCTCACTGTACACTGCTATGGTGGAGCCGTTGCTAAAGCACCCTCAGGGATTGGATTCTGGAACCGGGCCTGATGACATTCTTCTTTCAGACGAATCAAATCTGAGTTATATTACAAATGTTCTGGCTAATCCAAGCATTATAATAGCAGTAATAGTTGCTCTGTTTTTGAAGTCCATAAAAAGTGCATCTATCCATCATATAACTGCTCCATGCGGCTCCGGGGTGTTAATAAAGGCCTTCTGAAGCGAATCGACGCGTTTGTGTAAGAAAAATATCCATATTTAAAACTTTATCAAATAAACTTTCGGCCCACCGCCTTCCTTGGAAAAGTGTTGAATGTTGACAGTGAAACTCAAGATGCGTACGTGACGTCATGACGAGCGGACCTGGTCGCGTTAGTCTTTCGATCGGCAGGGGAACTTTCAACAGGTATCGGATTAGTACTCGTTATCGGCCAATACCCTGAGCCCAGGTATCGGATCAGTACTCGCTATCGGCCAATACCCTGAGCCCAGGTATCGGATCAGTACTCGCTATCGGCCAATACCCTGAGCCCAGGTATCGGATCAGTACTCGCTATCGGCCAATACCCTGAGCCCAGGTATCGGATCAGTACTCGCTATCGGCCAATACCCTGAGCCCAGGTATCGGATCAGTACTCGCTAACGGCCAATATCCTGAGCCCAGGTATCGGATCAGTACTCGCTATCGGCCAATACCCTGAGCCCAGGTATCGGATCAGTACTCGCTAACGGCCGATACCCTGAGCCCAGGTATCGGATCAGTACTCGCTAACGGCCGATACCCTGAGCCCAGGTATCGGATCAGTACTCACTATCGGCCGATACCCTGAGCCCAGGTATCGGATCAGTACTCACTATCGGCCGATACCCTGAGCCCAGGTATCGGATCAGTACTCGCTATCGGCCAATACCCTGAGCCCAGGTATCGGATCAGTACTCACTATCGGCCGATACCCTGAGCCCAGGTATCGGATCAGTACTCGCTATCGGCCAATACCCTGAGCCCAGGTATCGGATCAGTACTCACTATCGGCCGATACCCTGAGCCCAGGTATCGGATTAGTACTCGCTAACGGCAAATACCCTGAGCCCAGGTCTCGGATCAGTACTCGCTATCGGCCAATACCCTGAGCCCAGGTCTCGGATCAGTACTCGCTATCTGCCAATACCCTGAGCCCAGGTCTCGGATCAGTACTTGTTAACGGCCGATACCCTGAGCCCAGGTATCGGATCAGTACTCGCTATCGGCCAATACCCTGAGCCCAGGTATCGGATCAGTACTCGCTATCGGCCAATACCCTGAGCCCAGGTATCGGATTAGTACTCGCTAACGGCAAATACCCTGAGCCCAGGTATCGGATCAGTACTCGCTATCGGCCAATACCCTGAGCCCAGGTATCGGATCAGTACTCGCTATCGGCCAATACCCTGAGCCCAGGTATCGGATCAGTACTCGCTATCGGCCAATACCCTGAGCCCAGGTATCGGATCAGTACTCGCTATCGGCCAATACCCTGAGCCCAGGTATCGGATCAGTACTCGCTATCAGCCAATACCCTGAGCCCAGGTCTCGGATCAGTACTCGCTATCGGCCAATACCCTGAGCCCAGGTATCGGATCAGTACTCGCTATCGGCCAATACCCTGAGCCCAGGTATCGGATCAGTACTCGCTATCAGCCAATACCCTGAGCCCAGGTCTCGGATCAGTACTCGCTATCAGCCAATACCCTGAGCCCAGGTCTCGGATCAGTACTCGCTATCGGCCAATACCCTGAGCCCAGGTATCGGATCAGTACTCGCTATCGGCCAATACCCTGAGCCCAGGTATCGGATCAGTACTCGCTATCGGCCAATACCCTGAGCCCAGGTATCGGATTAGTACTCGCTAACGGCAAATACCCTGAGCCCAGGTATCGGATCAGTACTCGCTATCGGCCAATACCCTGAGCCCAGGTATCGGATCAGTACTCGCTATCGGCCAATACCCTGAGCCCAGGTATCGGATCAGTACTCGCTATCGGCCAATACCCTGAGCCCAGGTATCGGATCAGTACTCGCTATCGGCCAATACCCTGAGCCCAGGTATCGGATCAGTACTCGCTATCGGCCAATACCCTGAGCCCAGGTATCGGATTAGTACTCGCTAATGGCCGATACCCTGAGCCCAGGTATCGGATCAGTACTCGCTATCGGCCAATACCCTGAGCCCAGGTATCGGATTAGTACTCGCTATCGGCCAATACCCTGAGCCCAGGTATCGGATTAGTACTCGCTATCAGCCAATACCCTGAGCCCAGGTATCGGATCAGTACTCGCTATCGGCCAATACCCTGAGCCCAGGTATCGGATCAGTACTCGCTATCGGCCAATACCCTGAGCCCAGGTATCGGATTAGTACTCGCTAATGGCCGATACCCTGAGCCCAGGTATCGGATCAGTACTCGCTATCGGCCAATACCCTGAGCCCAGGTATCGGATTAGTACTCGCTAATGGCCGATACCCTGAGCCCAGGTATCGGATCAGTACTCGCTATCAGCCAATACCCTGAGCCCAGGTATCGGATCAGTACTCGCTATCAGCCAATACCCTGAGCCCAGGTATCGGAATCGGTATCGGGAAGGGAAAAAGGGTATCAGAACATCTCTAGTTAATTGGATAACAAGCACAATTATCTATCACATCACATAGTCAATAATCCTAATATCAGCTGATATACGAGTCTCTCACTAGTCAAGATGCTCAAAATTGCTGCAAATCCCACAGACATGCATCAATGCTAAAGCATTTTCTCTGTGCTTCTCGGGGAGTTCAGTTTAGAAGAGCAGCGTTTCTTCAGTTCCCGCTCTAATCTGCGCTCGCAGGTTTATTATAAACCACACTAACATCTCTGTAAATGAAGAGAAAGGCAGAGAGAGAAAGGAGAGTTGGGACAGGGGCCCGGAACTGCTGCTTTATCTGTCCTCCCCAGTCCTGCCGCAAAAAAACGCTTTATTTTATTTATAAACTTTGAACTATTTTCCGATAAAATGCCATTTTTTCGCTGTCATCCTTGATCTTCCATTCTATTCTCTCCTGAGCGGGCCTTTGAGGGAAACGGCACGCTCACAATCAGATAGCGCTATCAGCACGGAGCAGCTGGCTCGGCCGCGCACACACACACACACACGCTTCGCCTGCTTCAGCCTCCCAGAATTCCCTTCACCAGACAGCCAGGACATTCCATTATCTTCACTCTCAGGCTTCACACACACAGACATACGTACATGCATACTTATACACACAGGAAAAGGAGAAATCAAAGGGAACAATTAATAAAGGTAACTAGCCGTTACCACCAGCTGCTCTTATCCAGCAGCACACACACAAAAACATGGGACTAGTAAAAAGGGAAATGAAAATGTCTTTATCTCCAGTTCATTTCCTCTTCCTTCTCTTCTTCTCTGTGTCTTGGGCTGATGCTAGTTATCTGAGCAGACAGACCTGCGAGCCCTGTCTAATGCACTCAGTCTGTGCGTCTCTGAGCTGATAAACACAACAGGAGAGACTGTGACACCCCCCATCTCTTTATTTTTATATTCACATCACTCCATGGGTGAAGTGAACCGTAGGTTTGCCGAGCACCAGACATGTTTCTAACGCAAGTCAAGGTCAGGTTTCAAATCACTATTATTACTAGACAACTACCTGAAACAAAAGATCATTTAAAGAAGAGCTATTATGCTTTTTTACATCTGTCTTTAGTGTGTAAAGTTGCTGTTCTTCTCTATATCAGTGTGTCTGTACTCCCTGAAACGCCTCCATTGTAGTCTTGAGTTTCTTCCGGTAACCAACACGTCACAATATTCCTCATTATAATAATTCATGCGCAGAATAAAGGGGCGGGGCCTGGTTGAGTTAGTTAGTGTTGAAAAACTGGCGGGACATTTCCCAAACACCAATCACAACACACTACTCCAGCTGATCAATCAGAGCACAGTGTGCTTTTCAGAAGGAGAGACTAAACAGAGTGTTTCTGACAGATGTTATGGGGGAAATAACACATTCTAGACTTAAAAGAAAACATCAAAACCTTGAAAAAGGGAATAATGGGTCCTCTATAATATTTAAATGCCATTTACTTTTTTTAATGAATAGTTTCTTTTTAAAACCACACAACCACACACTTTTTTTTAGGCAAGTTCACAATACCATATTTTTTATTATTTTAAATTTTTGCTAGTATTTTCTGCTGCAAAGTTACTTGTAGTTAGTAGAATGTCTAAAGTGGATCATCAAAATAAAGTGTTAGCAGATATTACGCACAGTCTACTAATACTCTAATGACTGCTAGTTGACATGTAGTAGCAAAGTTATTTGTAGTTAGTAGAATGTCTAAGGTGGATCATCAAAATAAAGTGTTAGCAGATATTAAGCACAGTCTACTAATACTCTTATGACTGCTAGTTGACATGTAGTAGCAAAGTTACTTGTAGTTAGTAGAATGTCTAAAGTGGATCATCAAAATAAAGTGTTAGCAGATATTAAGCACAGTCTACTAATACTCTACTGACTGCTAGTTGACATGTAGTAGCAAAGTTACTTGTAGTTAGTAGAATGTCTAAAGTGGATCATCAAAATAAAGTGTTAGCAGATATTAAGCACAGTCTACTAATACTCTAATGACTGCTAGTTGACATGTAGTAGCAAAGTTATTTGTAGTTAGTAGAATGTCTAAGGTGGATCATCAAAATAAAGTGTTAGCAGATATTAAGCACAGTCTACTAATACTCTTATGACTGCTAGTTGACATGTAGTAGCAAAGTTACTTGTAGTTAGTAGAATGTCTAAAGTGGATCATCAAAATAAAGTGTTAGCAGATATTAAGCACAGTCTACTAATACTCTACTGACTGCTAGTTGACATGTAGTAGCAAAGTTACTTGTAGTTAGTAGAATGTCTAAAGTGGATCATCAAAATAAAGTGTTAGCAGATATTAAGCACAGTCTACTAATACTCTAATGACTGCTAGTTGACATGTAGTAGCAAAGTTACTTGTAGTTAGTAGAATGTCTAAAGTGGATCATCAAAATAAAGTGTTAGCAGATATTAAGCACAGTCTACTAATACTCTAATGACTGCTAGTTGACATGTAGTAGCAAAGTTACTTGTAGTTAGTAGAATGTCTAAAGTGGATCATCAAAATAAAGTGTTAGCAGATATTAAGCACAGTCTACTAATACTCTACTGACTGCTAGTTGACATGTAGTAGCAAAGTTACTTGTAGTTAGTAGAATGTCTAAAGTGGATCATCAAAATAAAGTGTTAGCAGATATTAAGCACAGTCTACTAATACTCTAATGACTGCTAGTTGACATGTAGTAGCAAAGTTACTTGTAGTTAGTAGAATGTTTAAGGTGGATCATCAAAATAAAGTGTTAGCAGATATTAAGCACAGTCTACTAATACTCTAATGACTGCTAGTTGGCATGTAGTAGCAAAGTTACTTGTAGTTAGTAGAATGTCTAAAGTGGATCATCAAAATAAAGTGTTAGCAGATATTAAGCACAGTCTACTAATACTCTAATGACTGCTAGTTGACATGTAGTAGCAAAGTTACTTGTAGTTAGTAGAATGTCTAAAGTGGATCATCAAAATAAAGTGTTAGCAGATATTAAGCACAGTCTACTAATACTCTAATGACTGCTAGTTGACATGTAGTAGCAAAGTTACTTGTAGTTAGTAGAATGTCTAAGGTGGATCATCAAAATAAAGTGTTAGCAGATATTAAGCACAGTCTACTAATACACTAATGACTGCTAGTTGACCTTTATATGTAAAGTTACTTATAGTTAGTAGAATGTCTAAAGTGGACTAAACTAATTCGCTAAAAACAAAAAAGGGCATCAATGCTCCCCATAAGAGAATTGGACGAGAAGATACACATATCACAAAGAGCCACACTCGAGCGGAGCAGGACAGGGAAAATTCCGGCCTGCCACTGCAAGACAAACATTAACAGTGTGAAACACCTGCTTATCCCAGTCTGCACTGCTCTGGCACAGCCCAGACACCTGGCACATCCCAGCATACCCCAGCACTCTCCTCTTCCCTTCAGTTCTTTATCCGGCACGCCTGGCATATTCAGATACAGAAGCCCTCATTACAGCTCAATCCAACCTCAGCAAACACACAAACAGATTAGCCGCTTAAGACGTTCCCAATCCTCCAGTCCCTCGTCACTCCGCCGTGCTATCAGGACCCCGCACACCCCTCAGATATGAGCCGGGGGCAGGCTTAGCACGGCTCCCGCGCTCCCTCCTCCAAAAATCCCCCCACGCCACAGCCCCATGTCACAGCTGCCCCTAATACAATTAAAAGTCATTTGCGGAGAGCACAGCTTCAGCGGATCAGGAAAAGGAGGGAGGAAAAGAGACCAGAGCTGGGAATCATAAGGAATTTAAAGAAAAAAATAGACGATATTTGAAAAAGAATTTGATGATTGTCCTGGCAAAGGTAAGGCTTAAAATGGAACTGAACATCATAAATATTATTCATTTTGAATATTTAAAGTTCAACGCTACTGACCAAGTTGGCCCAACACAAAAAAATAAATAAAATATTATTTTTGACCCACGTAACCTTGAATTCTTGTTTGATTACATTAATGAAAAGATACTGGATACTGCCACTTCGAGACAGCCTCAAAACTACACTGAACATTTGTCTTTCTGAATGTGAGCAAGATGATGCTGTATTGATTGTAGCGCGCTGCATCTCAATGCCTGATTCGCTTTGACGTGTCCATGACAGGTTTAATACCTAAAGGTCTAAATGTAGCGAATTTTGTAACTGAAACTGAATGTAATTTCCCATGTAACGCATTCCCCAATATAGCCACGCCCCAAGCTCTCAGTCTGTCACAGTAGCCACGCCCCAAACTCTCCACCTGTTACAGTAGCCACGCCCAAAACTCTCCACCTGTTACAGTAGCCACGCCCCAAACTCTCCACCTGTTACAGTAGCCACGCCCCAAACTCTCCACCTGTTACAGTAGCCACGCCCCAAACTCTCCACCTGCTACAGTAGCCACGCCCCAAACTCTCCACCTGCTACAGTAGCCACGCCCCAAACTCTCCACCTGTTACAGTAGCCACACCCCAAACTCTCCTCCTGCTACAGTAGCCACACCCCAAACTCTCCACCTGCTACAGTAGCCACACCCCAAACTCTCCACCTGCTACAGTAGCCACGCCCCAAACTCTCCACCTGTTACAGTAGCCACACCCCAAACTCTCCTCCTGCTACAGTAGCCACACCCCAAACTCTCCACCTGTTACAGTAGCCATACCCCAAACTCTCCACCTGCTACAGTAGCCACACCCCAAACTCTCCGCCTGTTACAGTAGCCACTCCCCAAGCTCTCCACCTGTTACAGTAGCCACACCCCAAGCTCTCCACCTGTTACAGTAGCCACACCCCAAACTCTCCACCTGTTACAGTAGCCACACCCCAAGCTCTCCACCTGTTACAGTAGCCACACCCCAAACTCTCCACCTGCTACAGTAGCCACACCCCAAGCTCTCCATCTGTTACAGTAGCCACACCCCAAACTCTCCATCTGCTACAGTAGCCACTCCCCAAACTCTCCATCTGCTACAGTAGCCACGCCCCAAACTCTCCATCTGCTACAGTAGCCACACCCCAAACTCTCCATCTGCTACAGTAGCCACACCCCAAACTCTCCATCTGCTACAGTAGCCACACCCCAAACTCTCCATCTGCTACAGTAGCCACACCCCAAACTCTCCATCTGCTACAGTAGCCACACCCCAAGCTCTCCACCTGTTACAGTAGCCACTCCCCAAACTCTCCACCTGTTACAGTAGCCACTCCCCAAACTCTCCATCTGTTACAGTAGCCACACCCCAAACTCTCCACCTGCTACAGTAGCCACTCCCCAAGCTCTCCATCTGCTACAGTAGCCACTCCCCAAACTCTCCATCTGTTACAGTAGCCACACCCCAAACTCTCCACCTGCTACAGTAGCCACTCCCCAAGCTCTCCATCTGCTACAGTAGCCACTCCCCAAACTCTCCACCTGCTACAGTAGCCACTCCCCAAGCTCTCCATCTGCTACAGTAGCCACTCCCCAAACTCTCCACCTGCTACAGTAGCCACTCCCCAAGCTCTCCATCTGCTACAGTAGCCACTCCCCAAACTCTCCACCTGTTACAGTAGCCACTCCCCAAACTCTCCATCTGCTACAGTAGCCACTCCCCAAACTCTCCATCTGCTACAGTAGCCACACCCCAAACTCTCCACCTGTTACAGTAGCCACGCCCCAAACTCTCCACCTGTTACAGTAGCCACTCCCCAAACTCTCCATCTGCTACAGTAGCCACACCCCAAACTCTCCATCTGCTACAGTAGCCACACCCCAAACTCTCCATCTGCTACAGTAGCCACACCCCAAGCTCTCCACCTGTTACAGTAGCCACTCCCCAAACTCTCCACCTGTTACAGTAGCCACTCCCCAAACTCTCCACCTGTTACAGTAGCCACTCCCCAAACTCTCCACCTGCTACAGTAGCCACTCCCCAAGCTCTCCATCTGCTACAGTAGCCACTCCCCAAACTCTCCACCTGTTACAGTAGCCACTCCCCAAACTCTCCACCTGTTACAGTAGCCACACCCCCAAACTCTCCACCTGCTACAGTAGCCACTCCCCAAGCTCTCCATCTGCTACAGTAGCCACTCCCCAAACTCTCCACCTGTTACAGTAGCCACTCCCCAAACTCTCCATCTGCTACAGTAGCCACGGCCCAAACTCTCCACCTGTTACAGTAGCCACTCCCCAAACTCTCCACCTGCTACAGTAGCCACTCCCCAAACTCTCCACCTGTTACAGTAGCCACTCCCCAAACTCTCCACCTGTTACAGTAGCCACACCCCAAACTCTCCATCTGCTACAGTAGCCACACCCCAAGCTCTCCACCTGTTACAGTAGCCACTCCCCAAACTCTCCACCTGCTACAGTAGCCACTCCCCAAACTCTCCACCTGTTACAGTAGCCACACCCCAAACTCTCCACCTGCTACAGTAGCCACTCCCCAAGCTCTCCATCTGCTACAGTAGCCACTCCCCAAACTCTCCACCTGCTACAGTAGCCACTCCCCAAACTCTCCACCTGTTACAGTAGCCACTCCCCAAACTCTCCACCTGTTACAGTAGCCACACCCCAAACTCTCCACCTGCTACAGTAGCCACTCCCCAAGCTCTCCATCTGCTACAGTAGCCACTCCCCAAACTCTCCATCTGCTACAGTAGCCACTCCCCAAACTCTCCACCTGTTACAGTAGCCACGCCCCAAACTCTCCATCTGCTACAGTAGCCACTCCCCAAACTCTCCATCTGCTACAGTAGCCACACCCCAAACTCTCCATCTGCTACAGTAGCCACACCCCAAACTCTCCACCTGTTACAGTAGCCACACCCCAAACTCTCCATCTGCTACAGTAGCCACTCCAAACTCTCCACCTGTTACAGTAGCCACACCCCAAGCTCTCCATCTGCTACAGTAGCCACTCCAAACTCTCCACCTGTTACAGTAGCCACACCCCAAGCTCTCCATCTGCTACAGTAGCCACACCCCAAACTCTCCATCTGTTACAGTAGCAACACCCCAAACCAAAGATCTTACATACTAAACTTTGTGACAACGCATCGATTCTGTCAACTCTCTTTCACAGACAGCCTTTATTGTCTTACCATGCAAAATAATTTGATTATTAGACTATCAGTCTAGTGGTATTGAAATCTTTGTGATCTCTAATGTGTTGTAGCTGGAAAATTGTAAGTAAGTTGTCCATCCTCACTAAAAATAGAATCACAAAGACACAATCACAGCCAATCTGAACATATTTGATGTTTAAAGGCACTTGCACACTAAAGAAAGCTGCGAATGGAAACGATGGAATACAGCGAATTGGAAAGCACAATTGGGACGTTTGAGTGAAGCAGCTTGGGCTCATTCTCACCGTGCCAGCAGGGATCCGTCCAGGCCACCAGGCGATGGCTGGTTCCCTCATCCCACCTTCAAATGTAGTCTCCTTCCCACAGAGAAACGGGCCGTTGCTGCCGCCTGAGGATGACGACAGACAGGACAGAATCACAAACTCGAAGGCTGCGGAGTACAATCCGCAGGGCAATTCATCTCTGACAAATCGTCTTTACAAAAGAGACCCATGACACAAAGTAATTGAATAGGTGTATTGGGAGCATGCATGAAAGATGAGTTGAGAGAGCTGAAGATAGAACAGAAGGCAAGGGTCTTGTGATACGTTTTAAAGCTTGACATAACTTGTCTTGAAAATGTGATGCTTATAGAACAAGTGAGATACAATGCAATGTTAAAAACGCCCATGGGCAACTGTGGACAGAGACCAGTAATGAACAAAAAAAAAGCTTTGATTCAGGACTGCGTTTAGTGAAAGACAAATTAACCTCAGCCTCCTATAAAATGCATTGGAATAAACAAAGCAGTATTGGAGAGTAGCTAACTAATGGCAGCATTATTAGTAGAATGAAAGGATTAGAACTGGTGCAAACTGGTTTAACCCTCTGGGGTTCTTCATTTATGGGTCACACTCAGGACCTTCGGGTCAAAAATGACCCCCATAGGAAATGAATGGGAAATTGGCAAAAATATGACTTTTTTTGTGCATACAATCTACAAATCAGCCAGGATGCAGAAAAAAAGGACTTAACAGTGAAGGGGTGAATCTCTAAAACATCAAGAGTGCAAAACAGACAAAAAAAACTCACACAAACACTTATACACACAAAAACACACGCACACACAAATGAACGCGTGCCATTCCAAAAGCCAATTTTGGGAAATGTGTGAAATAAAAGCAATTATTCATCAATGTAAGAAATAAAGCGCACAGCAATGAAAGCATGAGACTGGAAGCCATTAAGGTTGCAAAATAGACACACACACACACACACACACACACACACACACACACACACACACACACACACACACACACAAACACACATAGGGAAATAAGAGACTGGTGAAACTGTAACAGAGAAATGTGAAAATATGTGAAATAAAATCAATGGGTAACAAAATGCTTTACATTTGTTCTCTTTCTAATGCAATGTTCAGGTTTGACTGTATTATAAAGTAAAACTCGCACTTCAAATTACCATTTAAAGCAACCAAACAAACAAAAATCTTGACAAAAATAGTCTTTGAGAATCTGTTTTTATATATTAAATGGTAATTTGAAGTGTCAGTTTTACTTTATAATACAGTCAAACCTGAACATTGCATTAGAAAGAGAACAAATGTAAAGCATTTTGTTACCCATTGATTTTATTTCACATATTTTCACATTTCTCTGTTACAGTTTCACCAGTCTCATATTTCCCTATCCCCCGAAGTACCCCAGAGGGTTAAATTAATCACATCTTTAAGTGCCCCTATTATGCTATTTTAAAGGTTCCTAATTTTGTTTTGGGCATATAATATACATTGCAGCATCCGCTCATGTCTCTCAGAGTCTGAAACGGTTCGTATAAACATTCAGTCTCTCTAAACCCCGTCTTTCTGAGAGCTGCTCTGCTCTGATTGGTCAGATGGCCCACTCTGTTGTGATTGGTCGAACGCTTACAGCACGTGCGGGAAACCAAATGCCCTTTAGCAAATCTGAATTTCAGCTCTGGATCTTGATGCACAGAGATACGAGCAGTAATGATCAGTGTTGGGGGTAATGCATTACAAGTAACTTTAGTTACGTAATCAGATTACTTTTTCAAGTAACTAGTAAAGTAACGCATTACTTTTCAAATTTACAACAAGTTACTTTCTCAAATAAGTAACGCAAGGGTCCCACTTTATATTAGGTGGCCTTAACTACTATGTACTTACTAGGGCTGCACGATTTGGGGAAGACATCTAATTGCGATTATTCTGGTTAAAATTGAAATTACGATTTAAAATGCGATTTAGTATTTTTATTTTATTTTTACAAATGAAAAGTGTGTGTATATAACATTGTGTTTATATATTAATATAGCTTATAATTATTAATATTATTACTAAATAAAAATAAGAAATATTACTATTACAACAACATTTTAATTATTAAAAATTTAAAATAGCATTTAAGAATAAATATAACAGTATAATAATAAGAATAATATTTATATTTTACAGAAAACTTATTTTACAAAAAAAATTATGGGTTACCTGTTAGTATGCAGACAGCCAATGACTAAAAATCATTAGAAAGGTCTAAAGATTTATTGTAAAAATATATATATTATAAAAATCTGTGCTTTTTATCGGTGATATCAAGTCTATATCTTTGTGTTAGATTGTTACGTAGGTTTGTAACAGGGAGTGAGACTGTAATTACTAGCCACGTTTCCATTACCCTTCAAATTGCGCATTGAAAATACGCCCAATGGAAACGCGTCAATTTCGCAAAAACTCCCATATATCGCAAAAAGGTTGTTACGCTCGCATGAGGTGGTTTCTCAGGCAATTCGAAATAGGAAATTTTCGCAAAACTGCAATGGAAACAGTTTTTTCGCATTTACAGTTCACCTGGTACGGTCATGCATTGCTCTCACACAGGGCCTATATATTTTTTTTCCACTCAAGTATGTCTAATAACGAGATCTTATGTCGTTAAAACGACATATATTTTATCCTAATAAGGAAAGTGGCGTAACTTTATAATGATGGACCCCGGTGCAACCACAAATATCATAACTATCTACAGGCCTGCTGTAATTAAGACATATATTCAAGAAATGTATTAAAACAGAAAGACGCTGTAGTTTCAGCCTCGCTCAAAGACTGAGGAAACAGGCCAGCATGTCAATCCATTCCCGACGATCTTGGTTTGCTTCTTATTTATTAAATATACAGCCAAATAGTTGATTAAACATTGATCAAAATTAAAATACAATTTATACAAAACAAAATTAATTTTAAAGAAAGACTTTCTAGAAAACACAATTCAATGAAATGCTCAATCCATGTCCCCAGACATATGCGCATCTGATTATGTGCCTTACTCATGCTGCTCACTTTTCATAATCAACATATGAAATTAAAAGATTATAATATTTAGACATAGCCTAACTATATGAAACTAAATAGGCTACGTTTTCTTTAACCCTCTGTCCGACGAAGTCGTCGTCGCCTTCTGATGGATTTTTTCCTTATTCCAGCGGAAACAACTCACAATACTCCGTCATTTTTAGCCATACAGATAGGCTGAGCGCAAGATGTAATTATAAACAGTAAACTCTCTACTTTTATTTGTGTTCACTCAATAACAGCAAAGGCCGTGGACTCAGGGAACGGATTATTTTGCACTCCAAACGCTGTCTTCATTTCAAAAATATATTTTGTTTATTAAACGCCAAGTTTTTCATTTCAAAAGCATTTCTAAATTCAGTTTATATTTACAACAAACGAAATTCCAAGTCAAAATAACGAAGTGGTAAAAAAAAATTGAGTAAATTCAAACTTTTCGCTCATCTCTGTATGTGGCAATGCGTCACAATAACCTGCGTATGTAAAAGTCGATCATTCTTTACAGATGATGGTGTGTTTGGACAGAAGACGAGTTCTTTATTAAACTCATAAAAAACAATAGAATAAAAAATGCCACAATTGATCATAACACCTCATGTGTGCCGCTCAAGTATAAGGAGCTTTCCTTGCCATCAGTGATTGGATAACACACACGTCTCATTAATAATAATGGCGTGCGGTGGTTGGGATGTACATAAACCTAACAACATGCATAGCATGATTTTTGGAATGATTTATCACGAGAGGAAAAAAATGGTTTTAGTCGCAAAAACATCAGTTAATGGAAACGCCGTCATTTCGCAATATTTTTTTTTCGACTTTTAGAAAATATCACAAAAGTTTTGCGCAAATCTGTAATGAAAACGCGGCTACTGACGACTTTTCTTCTAGGAGACAATAACTTTGCACTTTGATGCAGATCTTTTACATTCACAAACAGCTTTATTACACACAGCCATATTCAAAAAAGCATCATTTCAAAGTTTCAGCATCCTCATGCATCACCACTGATTTGATTCAATTCCCTTACTAAATAAAAAGATGTCAAAAACCCACTTTGTCGCGGCCCGGACATCACGGCCGCCCCGTTATCCGAGGTGAAGAACACCAGTGTGTTGTTGTGGACGCCCAGACTGACCAGACGAGCCAGAATCTGTCCAACGCTGTGATCCAGCTCCATCACGGCATCGCCGTAACTACAACACACACCACACACCTCAATCAAACCATTAAAAATGACATAAGCTTCAGTTACTCGGAGAGCATAACAAATTCTGTCGAATTAGCCCACGTTTGAAACCTGTCCTGTGACAGACGGATGTGATATATGGAGGAAGATAGATGTCTCGGATAGATGCGCGCTGGTTATAAAACTTTAAGATGTGGCGTGTCAGGCTGAATCCCTCCACTGCAGACACCTGGCTAATACCCCTCAGCCTTGATCCATTCCTCTGTCAACACAAACCTCATTTAGCATTCTGAGGAAACGTATGCTTACTGAAGCCCCAGTATTGCAAAGCCCTGGGCGGAATACTAAACAGCTGCAGACGAGACTACCAATGAAACCAATGAAGCCTCCGGCCCTCATTCACGCCTCAGAGCAGGAGAAATAGCATCGCATTAACCAAACATTTCTATAACACAAAACAGGAATGCACAGAAGCAGAGTTTTTGACCAAAACTATCGTTATCAGCAGGGCTTGACCTTAACTTTTTTGCTCGCCAGTCACTGTGGCTAGAGGTTTTACAAAGTTACTAGCCACTCTGGCCAAAACTAGTTGTTTGCTATATGTAAATGACCACTGTTACTTTTTCAACTAAGTAACGCAAGTTACATCGTTTTCTTATTTATTGACTGACAGCTCATGTTAAGAGAAATCGGGAGGCAATGGGTCTCACTTCACTAAGCATGCGTATGCACAAATTTGCGAATGATTTTGAGAACAAATCACAAATCACCAAAGATTTCGTAAAAAATTTTTCTTCTAAATTTACGAAAAAATATAGGAACAACTGAAACTACACAGATATACGCGTATGTACAGCTGCTAATGGGGCTCTGTAATCTGGGTCTTTATAAAAGGTGTTTATTGGGAGAAGTGGTGAGAATGGCACACTTGGCATTGCTCGAGGATCCAGGCGAAAGCACGTCTGCGAACAGCAGCAAGCTTGACGAGAGTGACTGTAAGGAAAGTGTGAGCAGAAAACCCTTATATGGAGATGCAAAAGTAACTCTAAGGTAATGCAAAAGTGACGCAAAAGTAACACAAAGGAAATGCAAAAGAAATGCAAAAGTAACACAAAGGAAATGCAAAAGTAACACAAAGGTAATGCAAAAGAAATGCAAAAGTAATGCAAAAGTAACACAAAGGTAACGCAAAAGTAACTCAAAGGTAACGCAAAAATAATGCAAAAGTAATGCAAAAGTAACACAAAGGTAATGCAAAAGAAATGCAAAAGTAATGCAAAAGTAACACAAAGGTAACGCAAAAGTAACTCAAAGGTAACGCAAAAATAATGCAAAAGTAATGCAAAAGTAACACAAAGGTAATGCAAAAGAAATGCAAAAGTAATGCAAAAGTAACACAAAGGTAACGCAAAAGTAACTCAAAGGTAACGCAAAAATAATGCAAAAGTAATGCAAAAGTAACACAAAGGTAATGCAAAAGAAATGCAAAAGTAACTCAAAGGTAACGCAAAAATAATGCAAAAGTAACACAAAGGTAACGCAAAAGTAACTCAAAGGTAACGCAAAAATAATGCAAAAGTAACACAAAGGTAACGCAAAAATAACGCAAAAATAATGCAAAACTAATGCAAAAGTAACACAAAGGTAATGCAAAAGAAATGCAAAAGTAATGCAAAAGTAACTCAAAGGTAACGCAAAAATAATGCAAAAGTAATGCAAAAGTAACACAAAGGTAACGCAAAAGTAACTCAAAGGTAACTCAAAAATAATGCAAAGGTAATGCAAAAGTAATGCAAAAGTAACTCAAAGGTAACTCAAAAATAATGCAAAAGTAATGCAAAAGTAACACAAAGGTAACGCAAAAATAATGCAAAAGTAATGCAAAAGTAACTCAAAGGTAACTCAAAAATAATGCAAAAGTAATGCAAAAGTAACACAAAGGTAACGCAAAAATAATGCAAAAGTAATGCAAAAGTAACACAAAGGTAACGCAAAAATAACGCAAAAATAACGCAAAAATAATGCAAAAGTAACACAAAGGTAACGCAAAAATAACGCAAAAATAATGCAAAAGTAACACAAAGGTAATGCAAAAGAAATGCTAAAGTAATGCAAAAGTAACTCAAAGGTAACGCAAAAATAATGCAAAAGTAATGCAAAAGTAACACAAAGGTAATGCAAAAGAAATGCTAAAGTAATGCAAAAGTAACTCAAAGGTAATGCAAAAGTAACGCAAAAGTAATGCAAAAGTAACACAAAGGTAACGCAAAAGTAACGCAAAAGTAATGCAAAAGAAATGCAAAAGTAATGCAAAAGTAACTCAAAGGTAATGCAAAAGTAACGCAAAAGTAATGCAAAAGTAACACAAAGGTAATGCAAAAGAAATGCTAAAGTAATGCAAAAGTAACTCAAAGGTAATACAAAAGTAACGCAAAAGTAATGCAAAAGTAACACAAAGGTAACGCAAAAGTAACTCAAAGGTAACTCAAAAATAATGCAAAGGTAATGCAAAAGAAATGCAAAAGTAACGCAAAGGTCACGCAAAAGTAACACAAAAGTAACGCAAAAGTAACGCAAAAGTAACTCGAAAGTAATGCAAAAGTAATGCAAAAGTAACTCAAAGGTAACGCAAAAAAAATGCAAAAGTAACAAAAAAGTAACTCAAAGGCAATGCATAAGTAACGCAAAAGTAACTCAAATGTAACGCAAAAATAATGCAAAAATAATGCAAAGGTAACGCAAAAGTAACACAAAAGTAACGCAAAAGTAATGCAAAAGTAACTCAAAGGTAACGCAAAAAAAATGCAAAAGTAACAAAAAAGTAACTCAAAGGCAATGCAAAAGTAACTCAAAGGCAATGCAAAAGTAACGCAAAGGTAACACAAAAGTAACACAAAAGTAACGCAAAAGTAATGCAAAAGTAACTCAAAGGCAATGCAAAAGTAACGCAAAAGTAACGCAAAGGTAACGCAAAAGTAACACAAAAGTAACGCAAAGGTAACGCAAAAGTAACTCAAAGGCAATGCAAAAGTAATGCAAAAGTAACGCAAAGGTAACGCAAAAGTAACACAAAAGTAACGCAAAGGTAACGCAAAAGTAACACAAAAGTAACGCAAAGGTAACGCAAAAGTAACTCAAAGGCAATGCAAAAGTAACGCAAAAGTAACGCAAAGGTAACGCAAAAGTAACACAAAAGTAACGCAAAAGTAACGCAAAGGTAACGCAAAAGTAACGCAAAGGTAACGCAAAAGTAACACAAAAGTAACGCAAAAGTAACACAAAAGTACAAACTCTACAGTAGGGATGCACTGATATGGAATTTTGGACACCGATAATTCTTTATATTTAAAAAGCCGATCAACGATGTATTGGCCGATAAATCCATATCATCGATATTAAAAGTGAAATCAGAAAATACAAATTATAATGTTCATGACAAACCCTTTGACCAGAAGTGTAAAGTAATAGCACACTTTTCTATCCAATCATATTATTTGAAGAATAATGACAGTTAAATACAGCAGCTCTCACACACCGCCCCCTCCGACTCTTTCCCAGGAAGTGTTCTGAGGCGTAGACCGGCGCGTGAGTGGCATCTGGAGCCCAGTACAGAAAGAAGGGCCGCTGAGCCGTGGCTTGCCGAGAGATAAAGTCCAAGCCTTCCTGGAGACAGATAGAATCAAAACCATCCCATAGTGCATCTGTCCATGACTGATCCACACAAATAAACATTAATCAAGCCAATGAACAGGAAAACTCACCTCCAGATAGATTTGGGTGAGGTTGGATTCCCCCGTTTTCACATTAATCTCAAACTCTTCGTAATACCTGCAAAAACACACAGATCATCTAAACTCTCTGCTCGCTGCAGATCTAATGAGACCTTCCCCACAAGCTCAGCGCCATATGAGATCTGGTTCCAGATGACAAGCTTCCTAAACCAAGGGTGTGAGTTTGAAGAGGTAAACGTGCGAGATTGTGTCTCAGAAGACACACACACGCGTTGTGAGAAGGAGCTGAGGCGTGGACTCTGTTATGCTCCGGCTGTTCCAGGTGTCCAACACACCGCTAACACAACCTGCCATCTCTCAGGTGTGTTTGTCTGACCACGCGCAAACACGCCATGCTGATTAAATCCACTGAAAACTAGCACAAAACTAGCCCACCGCCAGAGCCAATGACCCAGAATGCACAAACATTAAGGCTGTTTTAGAAGGAACAAATAGGCTGAAAATTAGACGCTGCACTGCAGATGGTACAAAAAAGAGGAAAAGGGAATTCACTTCACCTGACAAACGTGATTTTTACACTTTCTGAAGAAGATTTGAGTGATTAAGTTGGCTTGGGAGAGTCAACTTACTGAAATCCTAAAGGTGCGTTCACACCGGACGCAATTCGCGCGAGTGATTTACATGTTAAGTCAATGCAGAGACGCGAAATGGGATTCTGCGGCGCGATTGAGGCGGCGAGATTTGCGCGAATGAGGCGGCGAGATTTGCGCGATTGAGGCGGCGAGATTTGCGCGATTGAGGCGGCGAGATTTGCGCGATTGAGGCGGCGAGATTTGCGCGAATGAGGCGGCGAGATTTGCGCGATTGAGGCAGCGAGATTTGCGCGATTCGCGCAATTGAGGCGGCGCGGTTTGCGCTATTTGCGCGATTCGCGCTATTTGCGCGATTCGCGCGTTTGAGGCGGCGAGATTTGCGAGATTGAGGCGGCGAGATTTGCGCGATTGAGGCGGCGAGATTTGCGCGATTGAGGCGGCGAGATTTGCGCGATTGAGGCGGCGAGATTCGCGCGATTGAGGCGGCGAGATTTGCGCGATTCGCGCGATTGAGAGGGCGAGATTTGCGCGATTCGCGCGATTGAGGCGGCGAGATTTGCGCGTTTGAGGCGGCGAGATTTGCGCGATTCGCGCGTTTGAGGCGGCGAGATTTGCGCGATTGAGGCGGCGAGATTTGCGCGATTGAGGCGGCGAGATTTGTGCGATTCGCGCGTTTGAGGCGGCGAGATTTACGTGTTTGAGGCGGCGAGATTTGCGCGATTGAGGCGGCGAGATTTGCGCGATTCGCGCGATTGAGGCGGCAAGATTTGCGCGAATTGAGCGTTTTGAACGTGCGATTCGCGCAAATCGCTCAAGTTGAAAAATCTGAACTTTGGCGGATATTTCGTGCCGCGTTAACCAATCACGAGCTTGCTCTAGTAGTGACGCATTTACAAGCGGAGGCAGAAATCCCAACAACAATGGAGGACAAGATAATCGTGGCCGTATGTGGATACCCAGAGCTGTGTGATACATCATCCTATCACTACAGGAACAGGAATAAAAGGATCTTGCTTGGAAGAAAGTGAGTGAGGAGGGCGGACAGTCAGCTACCCTCTCAACAAAATCTATGTCAGCCATTTCACAACGAGACTGGAGCAGAAAAAAAGAGCCAGAGCCAGCGGCAAATGTGAGAAGGACTAGCCGAGGAAAGGCGGGTCTCGCCGGGTAAACGAGCGCGGAATGTCACTGATCGCCTGGATCTCACAACTCCGAAAACGCCAGATAAAATGCTCAAATAGGCTCTTTTTATAAATTAACCACAGATTTGAGCTTTAAACAACTATATTATCGCCTGAAAAGTCTTTAAACTACGTTTTGTCACACATTAATAGTAGTATTTTTTACAAAAAAGACGTCAAGTGACCGAGACGAGCTGGCTCATATAGAAGCCCCTCCCATGATGCAAATTTGCGTCTGTTGTGTAGTTGTCACACGCGAATTTCACTCGCGAATGAAGCGAGTAAACTCAAAATGTTCAAGCGTCCACCTTTGAGCGATAAGCGCGAATTATTCGCACGAATCGCGTCCGGTGTGAACGCCACATAATAAACTTAATATTATTATAATTTTTCTGACTCTAAATTTCTGACTCTAACTCCTCCTACAGCTTTACCTTCACATACTCCAAACTCGGCTCAGATCTCCAGACTAGTCTGACTCGGGTTGCCTTATCTTTTCAGACTGATCCGACTCACAGTTTTCCTAAAAATGCTGATTAAACCTCGGAAAAACTCCCATAGACTTTCATTGACGGAATGTTCCGATTTTCAAACTGTCCAACTCTCAAAACACCATAGCAACCACGCCAAGTACCTTAGCAACTACCCTAGTAACCACCCGAGTACCCTAGCAACCACGTAGCAAGACCTTAGCAACCATGCAGAGTACCCTAGAAACCACAAAGCAACCACCCTAGCAACCACCTGAGTACCCTAGTAACCACATAGCAAGACCTTAGAACCCCCCCCCCCAAGTACCCTAGCAACCACACAGAGTACCCTAGCAACCACATAGCAATACCCTAGCAACCACCCCAAGTACCCTAGCAACCACATAAGACATTAGCAACCACCCGAGTACCCTAGCAATTGCATAGCAACCACCTGAGTACCCTAGCAACCGCATAGCAACATAGATCTATCTATCTAAACTACTAACTAAAACTAACACTATTTCAAACTTTAAACTTTTCAAACTATTTCAAACTTTCTGGCTATGCTTTTTCAAGCCAACTTAAAGTAAAAAAAAAAAGTTAAACTTTTTAATCTAGTTTCAAACACAATTGGGCTACTTTGAAAAACGACAGAGCCACAGGCTGGGGTTTTTTGGGCTACTTTTATAGTCTACAGCATGTTTACTGCACGTTTACTGCATGCTGCTGTGTGGTTCCTGAGGTGTTCTCAAGCTTTATGTGTGTACCTCACCTTCCCTTCATTTCAGAGTTGTTGTAGACGGGTATATTGGGACGGAAGCTGTCGTTGTAGGGGCCGAAATGGCAGTTCGGGGCACCAAACCATTCGTCAAAGCCGTGCTTCAGAGGCAAGTGTTGAGTTCTGTGCCCAAGGTGCCTGAGTTAGGAGATAAAGATGAAATACAATAGATTGCTAACATTAATACCTACAAATTTACCTTAAATATACTTGAAACGCATATGACAGTATATTTTCTCTAATTGGTACACAAGCAGTGCACATATAAATACACCGATAACATTATGGCCTAATATTGTGTTGGTCCCCAGCCCTGACTCCACGAGACCCCTGAAGGTGTGCTGTGGGATCTGGCACCAAGATGTTAGCAGCAGATCCTTTAAGTCCTGTGAGATGCGAGGTGGAGCCTCCATGGATCGGACCACACGGGCCAGCCTTCGCTCCCCACGTGCATCAATGAGCCTCGGCCGCCCATGACCCTGTGGCCGGTTCTCCACTGGTCCTTCCTTGGAGCACTTTTGATAGAGACTGACCACTGCAGACCGGGAACACCCCACAAGAGCTGCAGTTCTGGAGATGCTCTGACCCAGTCGTCCAGCCGTCACAATCTGGCCCTTGTCAAACTCGCTCAAATCCTCACGCTTGCCCATTTTTCCTGCTTCTAACACATCGACTCTGAGGACAAAATGTTCACTTGCTGCCTAATATACCCCACCCACTAACAGAGATCATCAGTGTTATTCACTTCACCTGTCAGGGGTCATAATGTTATGCCTGATCGGTGTGTGTGTATATATATATTCATAGACGTGTCACCCTATTATAGCCCATATGATCACTCAGAGGAAGGCATCTCGTCATGAGAGGAGCTGCGGGAAATCTCACCACTTTCCGACGATCTTGCTGACATAGTCTTTCTTTTTCAGCAGTTCTGGAAGCAGGATCTCGTCCTGAGATATCCCGCCCACTATCTCCTGAGGTGTGTATGCTGTGGGAGAGAGAATCCATTACAATATTGCATTACTCCCTAAAAAGTAACCATTACCAGGGGCGTAAATCGCGCGGGGGGACGGGGCGGAAAAGGCCCTCCCAATCTCTAAACCAGGGGTCTCCAAACTCGGTCCTGGAGGGCCACTGTCCTGCAGAGTTTAGTTCCAACCCCAATCAAACACACCTGAACAGGCTAATCAGTGTCTCACAATGCCCTAGTTAGACACTGATTAGCTGGTTCAGGTGTGTTTGTTTGGGGTTGGAACTAAACTCTGCAGGATAGTGGCCCTCCAGGACCGAGTTTGGAGACCCCTGCTCTAAACGGACATTAGATCATTTTTCAGTACACCAAACTGCCAAGTAAGTGCGATTTTTTTTGTTTTTGTGGTACACATATCCTTACAAGTACGCTTTTGGCTGTATTATTTGTGTCCCCTTCAAAAATTGCTCTTGAGAAATGTCATGTTTATTGCCCCCCCCCCCCCCCCCTGACCATTACTATTTATAGAAAGCAATGCGTTGCGTTACGTTTGCTCACCTGGGCTGGGCGTGTGTGTTTGTTTTATAATAGTAGTGCACTATATATTTAACACTAAGAGCAAATAGTCCACCTTATTGGCCGAGGCTATTTACACTAACCCCGCCCACTGACTAGATAAACCCCGCCTGGTTGGACTAGATAAAATTACAAAGGAAACCTGTCTGATAACAGGTGGAGAGTAATGGTGCGTTCACACCAGACGTGAATGAAGTGTTTCGCGCGAGTGATTTACATGTTAAGTCAATGCAAAGACACGAATAGTCAAGTCAACTTTATTTATATAGCGCTTTTAACAATGTAGATTGTTTCAAAGCAGCTTTACAGTGTTAAACAGGAAAATAATGCAACAGAATTTTATTAACCACAGATTTGAGCTTTAAACAACTATATTATCGCCTGAAAAAGTCTTTAAACTACGTTTTGTCACACATTAATAGTAGTATTTTTTACAAAAAAGACGTCAAGTGACCGAGACGAGCTGGCTCATATAGGCTCATATAGAAGCCCCTCCCATGACGCGAATTCACGTCTGTTGTGTAGTTGTCACACGCGAATTTCACACGCGAATGAAGCGAGTAAACTCAAAATGTTCAAGTGTCCACCTTCGCAAGATCAGCGCGAATTATTCGCGTGAATCGCGTCCGGTGTGAACGCCACATAACAGCTGTTGACATGAAGAAAATACTGATATTTGCACTATTTAATAAAAAATGCTAAAAGTTTGGCTAATGTAGAGGCGCTTTCAAAGAAAAAGCCTCAGGCTGAAGGAAATCCAATTCCACAGCTGTACAGTAGAGGGCGCAACTATAAGAACAAAATACTGAAAAAGTAACTCAGATATTTTGTTGTAAATTTAAAAGTAATGCAATCTGCTTACATAACTCACATTAACACTGATTAAAGTCGCCAGAGGAGATAAACTGATAACGGTGAAGAAGGGCTGAGGAAAGAAGCAAATGTTGCGCGATCATACCATTCCTGGCGTGAGCATTGGTGGTGTAGAATCCGTTCCGCACAGGAAGTCTTCCAGTGAGCAGAGCCGCCCTGGCTGTGGAATACATGTAGTTAATTAATATTACTTAAATATATAATTACATTGTAACAATGACACCTTAAAATAAAGTGTAACCAGGTTTCAACACGCTTCTAGCATTAATTCGCATTTTTCTATCTTGTTTTAACGTTGTTAGTATGAATTAGCATGTTGCTATCATGATTTAGCATTTTGCAAACATGAATTAGCATTTTTCTATCTTGTTTTAACATTGTTGGTATGAATTAGCATTTTGTTAACACGATTTAACAATTTGCAAACATGTTTTAGCATACTCTTGTGTTAGAATGCTTCTAGAATGAATTAGCGGGTTGGTAACATGATTTAACATTGTGCTAACATGTTTTATCACACTGCTAACATAAATTAGCATTGTTTTAACATGTTGTTAGCATTATTTAACATTTTGTTAACATGTTTTAACACACTGCTTACATTAATTAGCATGTTTTAGCATGTTGTTAACATTATTTAACATGTTGATAATGTTTTAACATGCTGCTATTATATATTTGCATGTTGATAGCATGATTTAACATGTTTAAGCATGTTGTTAACATATTTTAAAATGCTTCTAGCATGAATTGACATGTTGCTAACACATTTTAAAACATTGCTAGCATTAATTGGCATGTTGCTAGCATGATTGAACATGTTTAAGCATGTTGTTAGCATTTTTAACACGCTGCTATCATGAATTAACATTTTACTAGCATGAACTAGCATGTTCTTAGCATGTTTTAACATGCTGCTATCATGAATTAGCATGTTGCTATCATTTTTTGACATGTTGTTAGCATTAATTAACATTTTGCTAGAATTATTTAACATTTTGATAACATGTTTAACACGCCTCTAACTTGAATTAGCATGTTTAACCATGTTGTTAGCATTATTTAACATTTTGATAACATGTTTTAATGCGCTTCTAGCATGAATTAGCATGTTTGCTAACATGATTTGAAATGTTAACATTATTTAACATTTTGATAACGTTTTAACATGCTGCTAACATAAATTTGCATGTGGCTAGCATGATTTAACATGTTAACATATTTTAGAATGCTTCTAGCATGAATTGGCATGTTGCTAGCATTATTTAACATATTTAAGCATGTTGTTAACATGTTTTAAAAGGCTGCTATCATGAATTAGCATGTTGCTATCATGTTTTGACTTGTCGTTAGCATGTTGCTAGCATGATTTAATATTTTGATAACATGTTTAACACGCCTCTAACTTGAATTAGCATGTTTAACCATGTTGTTAGCATTATTTAACATTTTAATAACATGTTTTAACATGCTGCTAGCATAAATTAGCATTTTGCTAACATGATTTAACATGTTAACATATTTTAGAATGCTTCTAGCATGAATTGGCACGTTGCTAGCATGATTTAACATATTTAAGCATGTTGTTAACATGTTTTAACATGCTGCTAGCATAAATTTGCATGTGGCTAGCATTATTTAACATTTTAATAACATGTTTTAACATGCTGCTAGCATAAATTTGCATTTTGCTAACATGATTTAACATGTTAACATATTTTAGAATGCTTCTAGCATGAATTGGCATGTTGCTAGCATTATTTAACATATTTAAGCATGTTGTTAACATATTTTAACACGCTGCTATCATGAATTAACATTTTGCTAGCATGAGTTAGCATGTTTTAACATGCCGCTATCATGAAATAGCATGTTGCTATCATGTTTTGACATGTTAACATGAATTAGCACGTTGCTAGAATGATTTAACATTTTGACATGTTTTAACACGCTGCTAACATGAATTAGCATGTTTTACCATGTTGTTAACATTATTTAACATTTTGATAACATGTTTTAACATGCTGCTAGCATAAATTTGCATTTTGCTAGCATGATGTAACATGTTAACATATTTTAGAATGCTTCTAGCATGAATTGGCATGTTGCTAGCATGATTTAACATGTTTAAGCATGTTGTTAGCATATTTAACACGCTGCTATCATGAATTAACATTTTGCCAGCATGAACTAGCATGTTCTTAGCATGTTTTAACATGCTGCTATCATGAATTAGCATGTTGCTATCATTTTTTGACATGTTGTTAGCATTAATTAGCATTTTGCTAGAATTATTTAACATTTTGATAACATGTTTAACACGCCTCTAACTTGAATTAGCATGTTTAACCATGTTGTTACCATTATTTAACATTTTGATAACATGTTTTAACGCGCTTCTAGGATGAATTAGCATGTTGCTAACATGATTTGAAATGTTAACATTATTTAACATTTTGATAACGTTTTAACATGCTGCTAGCATAAATTTGCATGTGGCTAACATGATTTAACATGTTAACATATTTTAGAATGCTTCTAGCATGAATTGGCATGTTGCTAGCATTATTTAACATATTTAAGCATGTTGTTAACATGTTTTAACATGCTGCTATCATGAATTAGCATTTTGCTATCATGTTTTGACATGTTGTTAGCATGAATTAGCATTTTGCTAGCATGATTTAATATTTTGATAACATGTTTAACACGCCTCTAACTTGAATTAGCATGTTTAACCATGTTGTTAGCATTATTTAACATTTTAATAACATGTTTTAACATGCTGCTAGCATAAATTTGCATTTTGCTAGCATGATTTAACATGTTAACATATTTTAGAATGCTTCTAGCATGAATTGGCATTTTGCTAACATGATTTCACATATTTAAGCATGTTGTTAACATATTTTAACACGCTGCTATCATGAATTAACATTTTGCTAGCATGAGTTAGCATGTTTTAACATGCCGCTATCATGAAATAGCATG
>CM042239.1:75265379-75355379 GCA_023566225.1 Romanogobio albipinnatus | reverse complement strand
CAGGTCATGAGAGAGAGGTCAGCACATACAGGGGTCATGAGAGAGAGAGGTCAGCACATACAGGGGTCATGAGAGAGAGAGGTCAGCACATACAGGGGTCATGAGAGAGAGAGGTCAGCACATACAGGGGTCATGAGAGAGAGAGGTCAGCACATACAGGGGTCATGAGAGAGAGAGGTCAGCACATACAGGGGTCATGAGAGAGAGAGGTCAGCACATACAGGGGGAGCACAGAGGGTTGGCAGCGTAGAAGTTGGGGAACAGCATTCCCTGAGCGGCCATCAGATCCAGGCTCGGAGTTTCCTTGGACGGCTCGCCAAATACTCCCAGATCCCCCCATCCCATCTGCACACACAAACTGACAATATGAGCACGAGCACACAATTTGTGGTATACACCAATTAGGCATAACATTATGACCACTGACAGGTGAAGTGAATAACACTGATGATCGGTGCCATGTGTTCCCCAGGTGAGCCACGCACACACACCCGCCATCCACATGATCATCAGACCAGGCCACCTTCTTCCATTGCTCCGTGGTCCAGTTCTGATGCTCACGGGCCACTGTTGGTGCTTTGGGCGGTGGACAGGGGTCAGCATGGGCACTGGTCAGCGGCTGTGCCGCCCCATACGCAACAAACTGAGATGCTCTGTGTGTTCTGAGCCCTTTCTATCAGAACCAGCATTAACTTCTGGAGCAGTTTGAGCTCCAGTAGCTCGTCTGTTTGATCGGACCACACGGGCCAGCCTTCGTGTAACCCCTCCTGTTCGAACCGCCCCGCTCCAAGCGGGACTCGAACCCGGGTCCGCCGGCATGAGAGTCGGACGCTCTAACAAGGAGGCTAAAGGCTGCAACCTCTAGCGTCAGTCGCTAGAGCGTCTCTTGAGATCAGAGGAGTGAGGTTTACTCGCACAGCAACTACTAGCTGGCCTCCGTTACATTCGCTCCCCACTTGCATCAATGAGCCTCGGCCGCCCATGACCCTGTGGCCGGTTCTCCACTGGTCCTTCCTTGAGCACTTTTGATAGAGACTGACCACTGCAGACCGGGAACACCCCACAAGAGCTGCAGTTCTGGAGATGCTCTGACCCAGTCGTCCAGCCGTCACAATCTGGCCCTTGTCAAACTCGCTCAAATCCTCACGCTTGCCCATTTTTCCTGCTTCTAACACATCAACTCTGAGGACAAAATGTTCACTTGCTGCCTAATATATCCCACCCACTAACAGAGAGCATCAGTGTTATTCACTTGGTCATAATGTTATGCCTGATTGGTGTATAGTACCGGTCAAAAGTTTGGAAACATTACTCTTTTTAGTGCTTATATATTTGTTTGTAATGACCCTACAAGTTCGATTAAACCATCAAAATATGATATTTTAAATATTTGAACGGAAAAACAAAACACTAAACCTGGTTAAAGTTATCCGACAATTATTTTGCAAAAAAATAAATAAATAAATAAATACAGCTACGTTTTATTTTACAATGCAAAAATAATAATAAAATGCATAGAAAAACTAAAAGCTCACGTTGGCTATACAACATTATCAGTTATTATTAATATTTCATTGGTTCGCTTGTTTTTTGCATGTGTTCATAATTTCTTCGTTTGACAGCTTGGCCATAAATATGCGATACGTGTACAAATATTCAGTATGAATCAGCACGATCATGATCTTTGATCATAAAAGACATTGCTTATGCCTTATGAACACTGATGCCAGTAACGCGTTACTCTAATCGGACTACTTTTTTCCAGTAACAAGTAACGCGTTACTGTTTCCAAACCAGTAATCAGATTAAAGTAACTTATCCAAGTCACTGTGAGTTACTATTTTTGTCATTTTCGTCTGTAAAAATATATATTTGCTTTCTTCGGGATGCGCATAAGCGCGTTGTTGCCGCTCTGTTTTGAAGCGTTTCATATATTTTCATAGTTTTGCGCACTTAAAGATTATTAAAAAAATATATTGTTCTCACGAATCTATCAAATATTTGTTGTCCCTTTACAGAGCTGCACATTACGTTTACAATAAACTATAAATCTTGTAATTGTGTAGGCCCATATAATTATTTATATTCATATATAACTATAAATTAAAAATTAAATATAAATTGTTTTTCATAAATGTATTTAATAAGAACACAAAGTAATTTGTACCTTTTCATTAACATTTTATAAAATTAGTCCAAAGATTTTCTTTCAAGAATTACTTTTTGTAATTGCAATTTTTTTAACTATCCACTCACCTAATTTAATATATATTTTTGTCATAGCTTATGATTAAATATTTGTATTCATTTATTGTTTTCTCTATAATGAAGTAGTGTGTACTACTTAGTGGATTCTGGATTGTGTTTAACAAATAAAAGTGTGACCATTAGTTCCACACAATGAGTCGATTCAGTGGTTTGAAGCGTTATGAATAAATGAGTCGATTCAGTGGTTTGAAGCGTTATGAATCAATGAGTCGATTCAGCGGTTTGAAGCGTTATGAATCAATGAGTCGATTCTGCGGTTTGAAGCGTTATGAATCAGTGAGTCGATTCAGCGGTTTGGAGCGTTATGAATCAATGAGTCGATTCAGTGGTTTGAAACGTTATGAATCAATGAGTCGATTCAGCGGTTTGAAGCGTTATGAATCAATGAGTCGATTCAGCGGTTTGGAGCGTTATGAATCAATGAGTCGATTCAACGGTTTGAAGCGTTATGAATCAATGAGTCGATTCAGCGGTTTGGAGCGTTATGAATCAATGAGTCAATTCAGCGGTTTGGAGCGTTATGAATCAATGAGTCGATTCAGTGGTTTGAAGCGTTATGAATCAATGAGTCGATTCAGCGGTTTGAAGCGTTATGAATCAATGAGTCGATTCAGCGGTTTGGAGCGTTATGAATCAATGAGTCGATTCAGCGGTTTGAAGCGTTATGAATCAATGAGTCGATTCAGCGGTTTGGAGCGTTATGAATCAATGAGTCGATTCAGCGGTTTGAAGCGTTATGAATCAATGAGTCGATTCAGCGGTTTGAAGCGTTATGAATCAATGAGTCGATTCAGCGGTTTGGAGCGTTATGAATCAATGAGTCGATTCAGTGGTTTGGAGCGTTATGAATCAATGAGTCGATTCAGCGGTTTGGAGCGTTATGAATCAATGAGTCAATTCAGCTGTTTGAAGCGTTATGAATCAATGAGTCGATTCAGTGGTTCGGATCGCCAAAGTCACGTATTTCAGCAGTTTGACACGCGATCCGAATCATGAATCGACGTGAGTTGGTGGTCCAGTGGGTTAAACCACTGAACTGATATGCAGAAGGTTGCTGGTTCGATCCCAGCGCTCACCACCAGTGTGTCCTTGAGCAAGGCACTTTACTCCATGTTGCTCCAGGAGGATTGTCCCTGTATTAAGGGCACTGTAAGTCGCTTTGGATAAAAGCATCTGCCAAATGCATAAATGTAAATGTAAATGTCGACTCACTGATTCATAACGCTTCATGATGCATTGTTTTAAAATCGGTCCAAATTGAGCCATGTGTTTATTAAGGTCTTCAATAAAACAAGATGAGAACTTACATATACAATTAAAAATATTAGCTTTTTTTTCTCTTTTCATCAAACCGCAGTTTTTGCAAGTTTTATCGCATAAATATCCCGCATTTTCCATCGCATTTTTTAAGAAAACGTGCCGCATAATCAAGGATTTTTGCCGCAACAATCACAAAAAAAAGCCGCATTTTTCTGGAAGGACTGACAAAAGCAAATCTTCAGCGGTCACGTGGTACACTCGGAAAATTCCCAGTTTACAAGTTGTAATTACAAGTTCTTTGAGGATGTGAACGGTTGTGTCACAACTGTAATCACACACTTAAGACCACAGTACATCTAAATGTGCTGCTCGTGCTATTGAACTGCACACAATATAAACACTAATGTTTTAGGTTTTAGTGATTCTAAAGAGAGTTAATAATAAAAGACCCATAAAGGACTCACATCATCCATAAGCATGATGATAATGTTCGGCCCATGCTGGCCTCCTGCAGTCTGACACACACACACCGCCCACAACACACAGATCACAGCCCGGACACACATGGCAACTCCAGATCCTCTCACAAACACACTCAACACTGCAAAGAGTGTGTCACGAGAACTTTTGCACATATACATCTCTGTGGAACTGTGAGTCATGTGACTGTGGCGTGTCACGTGACCGCTGTCTGACGCGTCATCATCATGGCGGTGTGTATAGCAGTCATCGCGAAGGAGGTAAAGCAAAACATTTGGTGTTTTTACGATATAACAACGCGTTTATTGGTCATGTTTGGATACATTTGATGAATTAACTTCTGATATGTGACGTGTGACATTCATATGTGTTCAGATAGAGCATGTTTTGTTTATAATGTAGCGTGAACACATAATATAGGCGTACTTTTTCCACAATCCTGCATTATTTATATTTATATTTATTTACTTTCCCCTCTTATTTACTCATGACTAAAATCTAAAAATATGAATAAAAGTATACATTTGTCAATTCGGGACTATCCTTCAAAGTGCCGTGATATGAAGACGTTTTAAAGGCACAATATGTAAGTTTTTTTGGATTAAAATATCTAAAAACCACTAGAACTGTATATTTGTTGACTTGTCTGCTTACAAATGTTTCCAAGGATGTTTAAATCCAGAGAAATAAGGTAAACGAAAACATTTGATCGTTATACGATACATCAACGTGTTTATTGGTAACATTTGATGAATTAATGCGGAGCGTTTCTGATGTGACATTCATATGCGTTCAGATATAGCATGTTTTGTTTATAATGTAGCGTGAACACATTGAAATGAAATGAGTGTAGACGTAAAATGCACTTTTTCACAATGTATATCACTATAAACATTGTTTATAGTTATGGGAGACTGGAGTGTGTTTGTAAGTCGGTGTGTTTGCATCTTAAACTTTAATATTACCGTGTTTGTATGTAACAAAATAAAGTAGTTTAACTCTATAATTTCTCCTTAATGTGTAAATTAGTGTTCATAGAGTGAAGTTGTAAGAGTAGGTGTGGTGAGTAGTGATAAAAACATGGATAACTGCATAGATTTAATCAAAATAATTATATCACTCATATGTAACGATATAGGTAACGTTTTAAAATAATTAAACAAATATGCACATTAATTTATAATTGCATGTTGAAATGGTTGACATTTAAAGATTAAATACATTTTAAAATAAGTAATCCGATTACGTAACTGAAGTTACATATTAAATAATTGCACATTAATTTCTGATCGCATGTTTAAATAGTTGTTCCCTGTAATAGCACACTTGCCTCTGAGCAAAGACGTTGGTTAATAAAGTGAGATTAAATACATGTTACTTTACTAGTTACTTAAAAAGTAATCTGATTACATAACGCAAGTTAAATAATGTACATAGATTTTTTTTTATTGCATGCTGAAATGGTTGTGTTCCCTATAATAGCAAACTTTCTTCTAAGGACATTGGTTAATAAAGTGAGATTAAATACATAAAGTAGTGTGTTACTTTACTGGTTACTTAAAGTAATCTGATTACATAACTCAAGTTACATGTTAAATAATGCACATTAATTTGTAATTGCATACTGAAATGAATGTGACATTGGTTAATAAAGTGAGATTAAATGCATAAAGTAGTGCCTTACTTTACTAGTTACTTGAAAAGTAATCTGATTACATAATGTTAAATAATGCACATTAATTTCTGATTGTGTTGAAATAGTTGTTCCCTGTAATAGCAAACTTGCCTCTAAGCAGACATTGGTTAATAAAGTGAGATTAAATACATAAAGTAGTGTGTTACTTTACTAGTTACTCGAAAAGTAATCTGATTACATAACTCAAGTTACATGTTAAATAATGCACATTAATTTGTAATTGCATACTGAAATGAATGTGACATTGGTTAATAAAGTTAAATCAAATGCATAAAGTAGTTTTACTTTACTAGTTACTTGAAAAGTAATCTGATAACCTAACGCAAGTTAAATAATGTACATTAATTTTTTATTGCATGCTGAAATGGTTGTTCCCTGTAATAGCAAACTTTCTTCTAAGGACATTGGTTAATAAAGTGAGATTAAATACATAAAGTAGTGCCTTACTTTACTAGTTACTCGAAAAGTAATCTGATTACATAATGTTAAATAATGCACATTAATTTCTGATTGGGTTGAAATAGTTGTTCCCTGTAATAGCAAACTTGCCTCTGAGCAAAGACATTGGTTAATAAAGTGAGATTAAATACATAAAGTAGTGCGTTACTTTACTGGTTATTTAAAGTAATCTGATTACATAACGCAAGTTACATGTTAAATAATGCACATTAATTTGTAATTGCATGCTGAAGTGAATGTGACATTGGTTAATAAAGTGAGATTAAATGCATAAAGTAGTTTTACTTTACTAGTTACTTGAAAAGTAATCTGATAACATAACGCAAGTTAAATAATGTACATTAATTTTTAATGCATGCTGAAATAGTTGTTCCCTGTAATAGCAAACTTTCTTCTAAGGACATTGGTTAATAAAGTGAGATTAAATACGTAAAGTAGTGCCTTACTTTACTAGTTACTCGAAAAGTAATCTGATTATATAATGTTAAATAATGCACATTCATTTCTGATTGTGTTGAAATAGTTGCTCACTTACCTCTGAGCAAAGACATTGGTTAATAAAGTGAGATTAAATACATAAAGTAGTGCGTTACTTTACTAGTTACTTAAAGTAATCTGATTACATAACTCAAGAAGTAACATATTGTTAAATAATGCACATTCATTTGTAATTGCGTGCTGAAATGACTGTGACATTGGTTAATAAAGTGAGATTAAATGCATAAAGTAATGTTACTTTACTAGTTACTTGAAAAGTAATCCGATTACATAACTCAAGTTACGTTGATCTCCGCAGAACTACCCTCTGTACATTCGGAGCGTCCCTACACAGGGGGAGCTCAAGTTCCACTACACAGTGCACACTTCTCTGGACGTGGTGGAGGAGAAGATCTCCAGTGTGGGCAAAGCCTTGGCCGACCAGCGGGAGCTTTACCTAGGACTCCTATATCCAACTGAGGACTACAAAGTGTATCCTTAAAGTCATGACGTGAAACTGAAGTTGTGATCCTCATTGTGACGCAGTATTGGGGAAAGTTACTTTTAGAAGTAGTGTGTTACTGCCTAAAAAAGTAACTAATCGCGGTACTTAGTTACTTTTTATTGAAAGTAACGTTACTTTTGCGTTACTTTTTCTCACCTGGGCTAGGTTTACTTGTTTGTCTTTTTAACAACAACACCAACAACAAAAAAAAGTTATATTTTTGGCAAAAGGCTGAAGGAAGTGTACATTTACGCCAGAGGGCGGCGCTCAAACGAACCTTTCAGCTGTGCTGCTGTTCTGGATCACAGAAGAAGAAAGTTCAACACTCATCAGCAATAAAAACACAATTTAACACAATGTGATGTTTATCTAAACTAAAGTCATGTTTGCTCATTAGTATGGCTGAATTGGATCATTGAAGGTCAGCTGCAAAGACACTGGTTAATAAAGTGAGATTAAATACATAAAGTACATGCGACAGGCATGCTTATTCTCCAAATAATGCACAGTAATTTCTAATTGCGTGCTGAAATGGCTGTGACATCGGCTAATAAAGTGAGATTAAATACATAAAGTAGTGTTACTTTACTAGTTACTTGGAAAGTAATCTGATTACATAACTCAAGTTACTTGTAATGTGTTACCCCAACACTGTTGTGATGTATATCCAAGTGAAATGTTTTAAAACAACAACATGCATGGATAAATCATTTATAATGAGCACTTCAATATTCCTTAAGAATTGTAGATTTTGCTTCCTTTGCAACTAATGATGATAATATCTTGAGATTATCCAGGGTTCCCACTCGTCCTGGAAAACCTTAACCTGGAAAATTGACAAATATCCCTGGAAAATTAGAGACAATGTAAAATAATATATGATTAAGAGCTCGTATTAAAAACTGATTTTATAGTGAAGTCATGGCAATAAACTATGGAAGCTGGTTTCTGCCACTGAATTCAAAAATAAAAAGGTAATTGCAACTTTTTCTCACAATTCAAAAAAATATTATAGCAATTGCGAGTTATAGAGTCAGAATTGCGTGATATTAACTCACAATTGTGTGCTATAAAGTCAAAATGATATCTAAGTTTGTCTTGCAATTCTACTCTTTTCTCAGAATTGGGATATAAACTTGCAATTATGAGTTATAGAGTCCAATACTGAGGCAGAAGCTCTATTGGGACGGTAATGGTTTCTCGTGGGGGGTTTTCATCATTGACAGGGGCTAGTCTGTGATTTTATTGCCGTCTGAATCCAGAATGTCAGTGTTTTTCTCCCACCACCCACGTAAAAATCCCCGGCCGAATTACCTCGTGTTTTTGTTGCCATCCAAATTCACTGTTTATATCTTTTTGACCCCTGCAGAGCACCGTACGGTTGCACTAAAGATCTAGACTTCTATTACTGAAATGCTGGAGAGTATTTACAAGAGCAATACATTTCATCACCGCTCAAAAAATAAAAATAAAAGCACGTAAACATTTGAAATGGGCCGTTATTATATCTTAAAGTAACTGGAAGAAGCTGTATTAACTTATTTCCGCTCATTTCCATGTGGAATAAAAGGACTTCCTTTATTTTGAGATGAAATATAGACAGAAAACCATTTCAACTATAATGTGTGTCTATATATTGTCCTATTTTTAAACAGATTTAAATAATAATTTGGATATTACTTTCCTATTATTACATTAAATATGCATTTATTCTTATTATAGCAAGAATATGGCATACACAGGGTTTCCGCGGAGTCATAAAAAGTCTTAAATTTAATAATACAAATTTTAGGCCATAAAAACATCCGGATTTTCCATACATGGTCATAAATTACATTTAGCCACGTCTTAAATTGATATGCTCATTCATTCATTGGTTCCACCATCGCCTTTTCCCCCTGAAAATGCGCTGGCGGTGGCATTCATTGGTTTGGCCTGTTGTAGTTCTGTCTGAGGTCTGGGCGGTATCCCAGCGCTCCAGGTGCAGCAGTGCAGCAAACAGACTTGTCGGAATGGACTTTCACAGAAACCCGCGCAAACTCACAAGAGTCTCCTCAGCTTATTACTGTATATGTCGTTGAGTCACTGCTTAGTTTTACTGAAATTATGGCTGGGCATTAAACGAGACCGGAACAACTCATTTGAACCGTGATTGAACATCTGATCGGTCTCGGTCACAAGATCCAGTGAGAATCGCTTGAATTCAGCGAAGAGCACAAATGTCTCCGTGATTTAAACCAGTTTAAAGGCAGATGAACCAGCGCTGACAAACAGGAGAAACGCTGTGCGCAACAATACAGTTAGAAGCGTTTCCATCAACACATCCCATCATTTACCATGGGTTTACTGTAACGCTAGCCTAGTAATATTAACTCCACCGTGAAATGTGGGATATACATATTGAATTGAATCGTATTTTATTATTAATGTAGACAATGTATTAAAGGACTAATGGAATATAATTAAAGTATTTAATGTATTTAGGATACTACTGTTTTTCATACATTTCATGAAGATACGTGCCATCAAAGTCAGGCAACACAAACCTGTTTCAAGACTTGAAACAATATCCTCCATTAGCACATGCAGAAAATAAGAAATTAAATTTCCAATAAAGGTATTTATTTTGTTAAGGACAAATGACAAATGTTTGAATGTTTTACCTCAGATTTGTGAAATGTTCTGACAATAAAGAGTAGTTTAAAACCACAATTAATGCTCTGGTTTCTACAACTTTCAGTTACGAACAAAAATCTGCCTTTAAACTTGAAAGAAATAAAGATTTGACATTTATCGTGATAATTATCGATATTGACAGATATATTATGATAATTGTTTAGTGTTGTTCCTGTTATTGATACTTAGGAAAAGGGAGCCTTCAGTTTGTTACTCTTAAGAAAATGGAACCTTTAAATAATGAAACTTGTTACTTTTAAAGAAAGTCAATAAAAAAAAGACTTTTTTTGAAAAGAAGTTATTTTTCGTAATTCGTTTAGACCATAAAAAGGTCTTAAAGTCTTAAATTTGACTGACTAAACCCTGCAGAAACCCTGCATACAATCATGTTATTGACCACGAGAGCAGCGTGTTCCCGATCACAAAACTCGCTCTGGGAATAAATCACATCCAAGCGCAGGAGTTTTATCACTGAGGTGGCTGCACATTTATTTTTACGGACGTCCACATGAGAAACGGTTACCGTCCAAATAGGGCTTAAGACTGACTTTTTTTTCTCAGAATTGCGCGTTTATATCTACAATTGTGAGGGGAAAAAGTCAAAATTACCTTGTTTATGTTTTATTTTGTGGTGTAAACAAGCTTCCATAGTCAATGTCTGATTAAGAGCTCATATTAAAAACTGATTTTATATCAAGTCATGGCAATAAACTGAACGCCTTCTAAAGACTTAGAGAGCAATATATTACTGTAGGGCTTGATGCTTGTTCTCGCTGTAGTAAAATTGGAAAAGTCCTGGAAAACGATGGCTGAAAAAGAGTGGGAGCCCTGTTATCACAGTTTCCAGATCTACTAACAGCCTTGTGATGTGCTATTATTAAATGACATGGTTTTTATACACACACTGTTGACCACAAATCCTTAAAGGGATAGTTCACTCAAAAATGGAAATTCTTCCTTCTGTGGAAGATAAGACATCTTAATGTCACAGTGTTTGTATGTTTTGGTCCATACGGTGGAAGTCATTGATCAACCAAGATTTTTGGTTACATTATTAAAAAAAACAGATTTAGTATTCCACGGAAGAATTAAATGCATACGTTTGAATGCACACAGAATTTCTATTTTTTTTGGTGCACTATCCCTTTAACCCTTACTGTTAAGTCTTAATTTGGGCCACAACTTTCTCTGTGTTTCAGCAAATGGAATGATTTTTGGTGACAAATCTTATTTTGACACATATTTTGGGAAAATGCTTTGAAAATTTGCACTGTGGGCAAATTCACTAGCCATTTGTTATGTTCGGGATGAAAACATCCACTAAATTAAACTGCTGTAAAAATGTATCAGATAATTTTTGTTGTTGTTGCATAAATCTATTAAATCAACCACAGTCCTAAAAGTAAAAAATAAATAAATAGCAAAAATCCTGCATTTTTTTGCTAATGATTTTCAAAAACTGATTTGGGGAAAAAACACCAAATGACTTATTTTCAATATAAAAGGTGATTGTGGACTGGATTTAAAAAAAAACTTTTAATCACAGTCTTGGGCATGTGAAAGATTAGTAACAACATTGGCTTTGATGCATTGTTAGTTTTTGTGCAGCATCAGATTTGAACATTTTCTCCCTCATTTACTATCTGTGGCTGTTTTTGCCCCATTGACTTCCATTATAACATCATTTCTTGTTTGCAAAGCCATGACACCATATACTCCTGCATTTTGATTGTTGGTGGTTTTCCCTGTTGGGAAGAGGTCAAATGTGTAATTTTTACTGTTGATCACCAGGTGGCACCATTAACCCTTTAGATAGGCCTGTGCAAAAAAAACCCTGATAAGTTTCTGGCTTTTATATGGAGTATAACAGCATATAAATGAGCGATAAAATCTGATGCTGCACGAAAACTAACAATGCACCAAAGCCAATGTTGTTACTAATCTTTGACACGCCCACGACGGTGATAACAGGTAAAAAATATCCAGTCCACAATCACTTTTTATATTGAAAATAAGTCATTTTGTGTGTTTTTTTCCCCCTAAATCAGGGACATGATTTATGAACTTGGCAGTTAAAGAGTAAAAATCCTGGATTTTTAAAAAAATATTTAGTAGTTTTGATCAGGACTGAGGTTGATTAATATATATGCAACAAAATTTAGTGGATGTTTTCATCCCGAACATAACGAAAGGCTAGTGAATTTGAACAATGCACGAGGGTTAAGATGGGCCGCTTTCTAATGCACACGTTCATCCAAACGTCATCTTAACAAGAATTACAGGTATGGCTATGTGACAAACTCTAAGGTTAAGTTTGTGATCGTTGTCGATTCCTCCAACACATCTCTGCGAGACAACGAAATTAGAAGTGTGAGTTGCATAGGTGTACAAACAAAAAAAGCGAGATGTGTCAATCACATGATGTGTAATGATGAGTTAAGAGATTGGTTTTTCTTTCCACAGATGTTTAGAAAGTTGCACAACTCCTTCACCGATGTAATGTGTAACCCATTCTACAATCCCGGCGATCGAATTCAGTCAAAGTGAGTTCCTTTGGTGAACACATACCTTGAGCATTATTTACTGATATATTAATATAGTATTTGTCTCCTCAGGGCTTTTGACGGTATAGTTTCAGCGATGATGGTGCAGGCCTGCTGATCTCCTCACAACTGTATATTATATATTCACATCAGTGTGTGTGTGTGTTGTGTGCATGTTAAATAAATGATTAATTTGTGTTTCATAAAATGACTCGTGATGATATTGTTTTTATTTACAGTGATTTTGCTTGAGTCTAAGCACTGAAAAAGCAAAAATAGACAAAGTACTGAAATTCACAAGACATCTCACAGCCTCTCTCAGGCATGGCTTTTTAAAGAAATTGTATAAAATATAAATAAAATTGTAACCACTCAATAGAAATCAAGTCTCCGCTTTCTGTAGTGTCATACAAGCTACACACACACACACAAAATAATCATAATCATACTAAACTGAGCTCCCTTCATGCAACTACTGAAATGTACTTTAATTAGCACCAAGAAGTGCTTTGAAGAAAACAGAAAAATCAAGAAATGAATATCAAAAAGAATCAACCCATGGATGAGCTCTTCCATTTTCCCTAAAACAAAAAAGTACAATCATTAAAGCCAGCCAAATGATGGATTTACAGAGAAATGCCACACTTCTAAGCAAGCATATGATCGTTAGTTTTTAGGCTTCACAAATCTTTTCAGTATGTGGATATTTGATTGTAATTCTAAATAATTGAAGCTGCAGCTCATGTGAGCTACGGTTGTGTTGGCAGAACTGACCTAATGAAGTGGCAGCCTCTGAATGGGTAAAACCTCGAGCCGCGGGATCCCCGTCCCCGAGACCAGCCTCCGCGCAAGTACGCATCTGTAGTCCTGAAACCTGGAATGTTGGTTCTTTTTGGCAATACCTAGTGCACAGAGTTTGAAATGAATCGGGTTTCCTGTCACAGATTTGCATTTCATAAACAAAAAACAGATCCTTTAGAAGGAAACCAACACTGGAGACGCTATGGCTTCATTCACACCACAAGATAAAAATGCCCAATTCTGATTTTCCCCTTTTTTGATGAGGCAAAACATAACATGAAATTGGCTCCATACAACAATGTATTTTTGTTCAATTATAGCACAGTGTCACATTCCCACCTTTTTGTGTGTGTCCTCAGAGTGCCCCCATACATAAGCGTCTCAAATTTGGTGAATATATCTCATTTCGTTTAGGAGTTATAGGCATTTGTCCATTTGCATATAAAAAAAAAATAACCCACACTTGACTTCGATTGCACTTTTTTGCCACTTACTATCAAAATTTACACATTTGGCCATTAGCATATAGTCAACACGCGATGATTTCGATTTTCCTCTGGTGGTTGTCTCGATCGGACTAACGGTTACGAAGATATTCACGAAAGTTGTTTAACCGCTAAAATCACAACGTTAAACAAACCATAGGGCAAAATCTAGCATGAGGAATCTAGGGATGTGATTTTCCTGTGAAAATAAGTCGACCAAATCATAAGTTATAAGTGTGAATATTTGATTCTTACCACTAGGTGGCGCTGACTCGAAACTTCTCGGGCTCCTTCGGTGCATCGTGCCGATGACCCATACCGAGTTTCATAACGATGCGCTAATGCGTTCATGAAATACAGCATTTTACTACAAAATTCAAAATGGCCGATATAGAACATTTGGATATCATTCGACTTCCCGAATCTAACGAACTTTTATGGGTTTTGGGCAAACTGTTCAGAAGTTATTTCTAAGTTAGTTAATTTCTCATATCTCCGGACCAATAGGTGGCGCTGTGCTGAAACGCAGCATGTAGTCTCAGGTCATGCTTGTGATGACGTGTACCAAGTTTGGTCAGAATACGATAAAGTGTTGCAGCGATACAGCCTTTACAATGTAAAATACGTTTGCGTGTAATTCAAAAACACTTTGATGAATCGACTTGAATCCCATAACTGTTTGATGACATTGTCGAAAGAATCTGGTTACATTTTAATGCAAATCGGATAAACCGTCTAGGAGGAGTTTGAAAAAGTAGGGGTTTTTTGGCTGAAAAATTGCCACTAGCGAAAATGACGTCATATGGTTCAAATCGAATCATCTTGAGCCACGGAGGAACATTTTTCGTTTCTAGCCCATACGGTTCAAATAGGTGGCTCTGAGACCAGGTTGATGTTGTGTGGTCAATGTTCGCCTATCGACATGAAATCCATAACATTTTGCCGGCATGGTCTGAAGATGATCCAACTCAAATTTAGTGAAAATTGAATAAAATGGTCTAGAGGTAAAAAAAAAAAAACGTAGACCAAAAATTGACAACTATGGCAAAATCGGTATCTTTGTTCTCGGCATGATCCAAGGAATCTATCAAGACCAGTTTCATTTCAATAGGCAAATTACAATTCATTATAAGACATGGTACTGTGACAAAGTTTTGTAACAATACGCCAATGTCTCTGTAAAACATGGCATTTTTCGACAAAATTCTAAATGGCTGACGCCTAAAATGGGTGATATGGGAAAATTGGGTATTGTTCGACCAAATCTAAAGAGATTACCTCGCAATTGGGATGTTATATCTCGCAATTGTGCCGTTATACCTCGCAATTGTGCCGTTATACCTCGCAATTGTGCCGTTATGCATCTCGCAATTGTGCCGTTATGCATCTCGCAATTGTGCCGTTATATCTCGCAATTGTGCCGTTATACATCTCGCAATTGTGCCGTTATATCTCGCAATTGTGCCGTTATATCTCGCAATTGTGCCGTTATACATCTCGCAATTGTGCCGTTATACATCTCGCAATTGTGCCGTTATATCTCGCAATTGTGCCGTTATATCTCGCAATTCTGACGTTTATACCTCGCAATTGTGCCGTTATATCTCGCAATTGTGCCGTTATATCTCGCAATTGTGCCGTTATACATCTCGCAATTGTGCCGTTATATCTCGCAATTCTGACGTTTATACCTCGCAATTGTGCCGTTATATCTCGCAAGTCTGACGTTTATTCCTCGCAAGTCTGACGTTATACCTCGCAATTCTGACGTTATACCTCGCAATTGTGCCGTTGTACATCTCGCAATTCATCCGCTGTACCTTGTAATTGTGCCGTTGTACATCTCGCAATTGTGCCGTTGTACATCTCGCAATTGTGCCGTTGTACATCTCGCAATTGTGCCGTTGTACATCTCGCAATTGTGCCGTTGTACATCTCGCAATTGTGCCGTTGTACATCTCGCAATTGTGCCGTTGTACATCTCGCAATTGTGCCGTTGTACATCTCGCAATTGTGCCGTTGTACATCTCGCAATTGTGCCGTTGTACATCTCGCAATTGTGCCGTTGTACATCTCGCAATTGTGCCGTTGTACATCTCGCAATTGTCGTTATACATCTCGCAGCATGTAGTAGACAGAAAATTGCCAACTATGGCAAAATCGGTATCTTTGTTCTCGGCATGATCCAAGGAATCTATCAAGACCAGTTTCATTACAATAGGCAAATTACAATTCATTATAAGACATGGTACTGTGACAAAGTTTTGTAACAATACGCCAATGTCTCTGTAAAATATGGCATTTTTAGACAAAATTCAAAATGGCTGATATGGGAAAATTAGGTATCGTTCAACCAAATCTAAAGAGAGCAGTTTTATTTTATTATTTTAGATTTTGGCCAAAATGTTCAGAAGCAAAAATAGCAATTTTTCATATCTCCTGGTCACTAGATGGCACTGTGCTGAAACTGTGAAGGTATCTTCAGCTAAAAGTTGTCAGTTGTCAATGTAAAGCATTGCGGAGATATAGCCTCACGTTCATTTTAGCATGCTCTGTCAAATTCGTTCATGTACATTTTTCAAAAACGATTTGACTAATCAATTTAAATACCTTAACTTTTTGTCTCCATGGTCAGAAGGTGATCTGGTTCAAGTCGTGAAAATCGGAGCAGTGGTCAGAAGAAAAATAATTTGGTTTCTAGCCCTTGCAGTTTAAAAGTTACTAGCATAAACGTGAGTGCAAATTTGGACAGTTGGTGACACTAGAGAGAATGAGGTAGAGGCTCCAAATTTGGTGTAGTTATATGTTCAGACTGTCCTCTATCTGTGTGCCAAATTTCATAACTTTTTACCATATGGTTCAAGAGCGGAACAATAATAATAAGAACACTAATGGAGAAAATAAGTGCTTGGCCCCTAATAAAGGCAAAATATTAGATTCAACAAGTGGTCTTTCAAAAAAATGATTTTGGCCACATTCATCTGTGGTGTGAATGAAGCCTCATTGCCATGTAATGCACAACCATAGGCATACCTTAATGACACGACCCCTGAATAGGGTTTCATCTAAAGTCAAGGCGGTCCTCACCGACTCCCTCTCTGAGAACTCAATGTAGGCGAAACTACAGGGAAAACACACACATAAAACATGCTTGATGATCAAATATATTTTGTTTAGCAGCCAAAGAGATGCTCACATACCCTTTTGGATGGCCTGTGAATCTATTATACGGGATTGTAACGCGGTTTACATGGCCGCAACCATTAAAGTACATCTCCAATTCGTCTGCGGTCGCTCCATAATCCACCTGAAAGTCAAACAATATTGCATAAACATACCTAGAATACAGCATTCATATATCTGTATAACTACTAGATCCAAGCAGCTTACATTTCCCACATAGATAGATCTCCTATCAGAATCTATTCTCTCTTCATGGGTCATACTGAAGAACAATCCTGAGGAAGGCAAGATTATAGAGTTAATTATAGTCGTATTAAATATTAACATGGTATTTTAAATGATAAGGTGAAACATGAACTGAAGTCCGGGGCGAGTGCTATATTTGGGCCATATCATTTAGTACCTGTAAGATTTTGAGTCCAATTGCCAATTGTACAAATGGTGTTTCAAGAAACACTGGGTATTTGTTGTTCTAATGTCTTGTAAGTGCCATTTGGGTAAGAGAGTGTACCGAATAAAACCACAAACTTCATAATTTTAACCAAAAAGTTTTTTGTTTTTTTTAAACCAAAACAATTTTCGTATTCTCAAATCATTGAAAAACAAGAAAAAATTAAAGCTGCAAGCAGCATTTAGCGGGGTTCAAGCCTTTAAGGCCTTTAAGCACACAAGCATCAAAAGACATTAAGTTTTATTTAGCAAGATTTTAAACACTGAAATAATAGATGGAAAACTCAAATTACAGGCAATATAGGCAATTTACCATAGGAAACATATGGTTTTTAACAGTTATAGCGCCACCTATGGTCCGATCTCTATAAAGCTTTGCATGCTTGTTAAGGATCTAATGTCACACATGAGTTTTCATTTGAGATTTATAGGCTTTTTAGTGTATTTTGCCACGCCCCTTTTCTAAATGACCCTGTTACAGCCACCCAAATGCAAAAGTTCAACTAACGATAATTATTGATCTAGAGAGTCCAGAGAATTGTCCTAGACTGGTTTGGTTCCGATCGGGCGAAAAACCAGGGACTAGTTCTCAAAAGTAGGTTTTGGACAAAATTCGACATAGCAGAAAATTAGCCATTTTAGCCGGAGATAGCCATTTTGTCCGCCTTTAGCCACGGATTCCAACGATATAAGAAACTTGATCCTGGGACAAGCGGTCTAAGAGTTATGAGCAATTTTGAACTTTTGGTTACTGTAGTGCCACCTATGGGCCATTCGGGGTCATACTCTGATAGGTTGTCCCCAAATTTAGGCCTACCATCTGGCCAGGTTTCATGTCTCTAGGCCTTACGGTTTGGCCTGCAAACCGTACGAATCCTTACAATTACAATAGGGTTTCAGCATTTTATGCTTGAACCCCTAATAAGTAGTTTGCCAATGTTGGAAATGTCCAATAGCGTTCAGTCAAGACTTCAAGGTATGAGTTCATAAAGAAATGGACAGAAAACTAACATCTGAGAAATCCATTAGGCTTTAATATTGAGAAAACTAGCCTGGTCTGCCCTACATAATTCAGTTTCATTAAATCAGCCAAGCTAATGTATTTTTTTGTGTTATGAAACAACTTCTCTCAAAAACGTTATGGGGTTTCTAATCAAAATATGACTTTCTGTTACGAGACAGGGCATTGATTAGGTTTGTAAATGATTATGTTGAAATGGCACGCGTGTTCTCAGATGAACGTTATAAACACCACAAACATATGCAGAGATGGAGTTTGAGATGCTCCACACGTGTAAATGATAACAGTGCAACACTTCTCTATGAAACACGAAGTGCGTCAGACTTTATATGTGTTCCCAAATGCACTTTATTGGAAACCCGGACAACCCCAATGCTATAGAGACCGAGGCCGCATCCACCCGGAGACGTGTTTAGCAGTGTACGTAAAAATGTTGTATCGTATCAGCGTTTCATCCAGACAGATCCGGTGTTATGGGAGCCTGAAACCAGTATTTTTTTAAACCAGGTCCCAGAGTGGATAAATCTGACACCCTTGCGTGTTCATGTGTACAGCCAATCTGTATATTTTGTGACACGGTGATGTCATCACACCACGTCCCGCACGGTAAAGACTAGAAGGGATACGACTGTGCACATCAATATTGTATTGTTATAACTGTATTAGGGCAGGTTTAGGGTTGGGGTAGGTGTAGGCGTCAACACAAATTTGGTAAGTAGCACATTTATTTATGGTTATTTTATCGTGAGATTTTGCCTCAGACGTTGCTGTACCCCTTCTAGCCACAATTCTTCTTCTCTGTTTTTTGTGCATCTCTGTGGCAGAATTACAGCGCCACACACTGGTCTGGCATGTGTACTATATCATTTTGAGTCAGTTTCAATGGTTGCGTGTGTACGCAGATATTTCTTGAGATGTGGGGGAAAATAAGATTGGATAGGGAAAGCTCTGGCTTTGTGCGGATGTGGCCGGAGTTCATGTGGAGCAACATTTACTGTGAACGGAGCCACTCTGAGACGCTGGAAGGAACGCCTAAACTGCTCGCATATGTATAATTAAAGTGTGTGTAGTTACATTTAAAATTCAACCAGCTAGTGGGAGTGATGGGAAAATTTGGGTCCCATGGCCAAACCGTGGCTTGTTTCAGCCACAGAATTAAAAAAAAATTCTGCAATTCTGACGCTGCCCCTCGCAATTCTGACGCTGCCCCTCGCAATTCGTACGAATTCTGACGCTGCCTCTTGCAATTCGTACGCTGCGCCTCGCAATTTGTACGCTGCGCCTCGCAATTCTGACGCTGCCCCTCGCAATTCGTACGCTGCCTCTCGCAATTCGTACGAATTCTGACGCTGCCTCTTGCAATTCGTACGCTGTGCCTCGCAATTTGTACACTGCCCCTCGCAATTCTGACGCTGCCTCTTGCAATTCGTACGCTGTGCCTCGCAATTTGTACACTGCCCCTCGCAATTCTGACGCTGCCTCTTGCAATTCTGACGCTGTCCCTCGCAATTGGTACGCTGCCCCTCGCAATTCGTACGAATTCTGACGCTGCCTCTCGCAATTCGGACGCTGCCCCTCGCAATTCTGACGTTTATTAGTTTATTTATTTATTAATTTATTTATCAATTCTGACGTTTATTAATTCTGAAGTTTATTTGTTTATTAATTAATTTATTAATTCTGACATTGCGCCTCGCAATTGCGTGTTTATCTTGCATTCAGTATTGCGAGATGTAAACAATTGTGAGATAAAAAGTTGCAATCATCTTTTAAAATGTTTTATTCTGTGGCGGAAACAAGCTTCCATAGAGAACTAGTGTAATACAGGCCTAGTACAAAGAGCACATCATGTTTCATCAAGTCTAAATTTCATGGACTTGCAGTTAAGGACAGTTAGTACAGTTAAGGAACTCTGTAAGTGTCTTTTTGGCGCATTTAACTAGGGTTCACATTTGTCACAGAAGGCTGTCCCTGCCCAAGCAGAGATGTCCTTAGATAAGACTGCAGGACAGCCCTTCTGGGACACGCCTCATTGGGCAGTGATAAGGCACTGTGGCCCAGCAGATGGGCTCAGGTGTGGGCCAGCTGGCTGCTCACCTGCCTGAGGGCTGTAGGGAAACTGTCTCTCTACCTCATACTGCATGTCAGACTCGTCCATCTCCAGCACACGAGTTTGAATCGCATCCAGCTCCTGAAGGAACAAGATTTTCCACACAAACAGAAACACGCGCATGTGTAGACGACTTGCAGGATGACATTCTTGTATGATTTTTGTTCTCAAAATAATTGACAAAATGATATTTTGTAGCTTAAATATTCTCACACCACAGTATATTTAAGAGTATAGTTCACCCAAAAATGAAAAATTACTTATTTACTCTCCACCAACTCGAATGCTTTTGTTTTTTCTTCTTTTCTGTGGAAAACAAAAGAAAGGCATTTTCATACAGGCTTAGAACCACATGAATACATTTTGGGGTGATATGTCCCTTTAACCTCCTGGGTGCTTGTACGAGGACATATTTGAGTGAATTTCTCTGACACATGTCTCAGTTGAGTCTGGATGTCCTGTAAAGAGCACATTCAGGGCTTTTCAGAGATACCATTTGTTTTTAGGTTTCACCAGGACAACAACTCCTCCTCGGTCTTTAAAAATGACTGAATGATCAAATTTAGCTCTTATGGAAATATGATAATATCTTGTAATACTGACTAATTTTCAAATTGTTTAAATCAACATCTCAGGAAAATGTTATGGGGTTTCTAATCAAAATATGACTTACTGTTACAAAACAGGGCATTGATTTCATACAAGAGACACCCGGGAATTAAATCATGTTTATCAGGTATTCTGGGAGACAACAAGTGAATAGGGAAATAAATGTTCCTATAAAATATTCGATATTATGAAAATGTTGCCAACTATTATTCCCATTATTACACTTTTCACTCCAAGAACACATTATATACATTGCATCGAATGGGAAAACCCATGTATGGTCATTTTACCCCAAAATTGCTCATCTTTTGGTGCTAATTATTTCTTATATTTATATTATATGAATTATAATTACTTTTAATTCATATAATATATCCATATCATTATTATATTAATTGAAAAGTAGCCAAATATTAATATAAATATAATGCATGCATTCATAATTCTTTTAAACAACATGTATTCATTGGAGCTCTTTGTGAACCTATAATTATTAGGCATATTTCTTTGATTCACATCATGCATTGATATAGTCAGATATTCTTTCAGCTGCCGTCTCAAACTTCCACCGCAGCAGCAGTGTTTATTCCTGCTTTGTAAACGCATTTAATTTCATGATCATTTTCAAAACAATCTCTCAATCTTCAGAAGAGAAGTCTCTCGCGAGAAGTGAATCAAACGGACTCTGTGATTGGCTGTTTGCTGCACGTGTCACACTTTCAGGTGCATGCAGAGTTAATGGAAAACTCTGGATTAAACCCGATTTGCCAGAGAACGTTTATACCAAGCTTTGAGAGACCATTGAACTTGATCTAAAGCAGGTTGGATTTATCGGGATTTGTCAACTCTAAACCTACTCAGAGTTTGTTCAGCTAGCTTCATGCAACAGGCCTCTGGTCTGTGAAACTGGGGGATAAAGTCCTAAAATAATTTCGGGGTGATCTGTCCCTTTAAGAGAATAGCGCCAAAGAAAACAACAAAACGAAATGCTTATTAAAAGTTTTTTTTTTTTTAAATACACCCTCCGACATGTATAGGAATGGAACTTAAAATCGTTCTTTTAATGTTTTGTTTAATATTGAATTGAGTGCAATAAAAAAAAAGCAGCGAAACTGCCAACAACTTTGTGAAACTCCCGATTTCAACACAATGATTTTCAAGAGGAATATACCGGCAAAAACTGCACTACGGTAGGCTTGTGTGTTCATATGTGTATGTATCTCGATTTCAGAGCATTGGTTGATTATTGTGCGACATAATGAACCAAATCATCTTAATATGAAACAGCACATGGCGCGCACATTTCGATTACTTTTAAATGCGAGGAAAGTGGGAAATACCAGTCTGGAATCTGATATTGACTATTTTATCCAGCATATTCACACGTGACACTCCCTAACATTCGCTTAGTGATATTTAACGATTTGTATTTCACCAGGTCGTTAATATTGCCTATAATTGATATTTCTTCCTCAGTTTGTGATAAAGTCTAAAAATTATTTTGCGGTGATCTACCAAATGGCCTTAATACGAAACAGCACATGGCGCGCACATTTTGTTGACTTTTAATCGCGATAAAAGAGCAAAATAACAGTCTGGAATCTGATATTGACCATTTTATCCAGCATATTCACACGTGACACTCCCTAACATTCGCTTAATAGTGATATTTAACGATCTGTATTTCACTAGGTCATTAATATTGCCTATAATTGATATTTCTTCCTCAGTTTGTGATAAAGTCTAAAAATTATTTTTAATTATTACAAACTAAACTAAATGCTTATTAAAAGTTATTTAAAAATACACTCTCCGACATGTATAGGAATGGAACTTAAAATCGTTCTTTTAATGTTTTGTTTAATATTGAATTGAGTGCAATAAAAAAAATGCCGCGAAACTGCCAACGACTTTGTGAAACTCCCGATTTCGACACACAATGATTTTCAAGAGGAATATACCGGCAAAAACTGCACTAAGGTAGGCTTATGTGTTCATGTGTGTACATGAGTCTCGATTTCAGAGCATTGGTTGATTATTGTGCGATATTATGAACTAAATCATCTTAATACGAAACAGCACATGGCGCGCGCATTTTTGTTGACTTTTAAATGCGAGGGAAGCGGGAAATAACAGTCGTCAATAGTCTGGATTCTGATTTTGACCATTTTATCCACCATAATGACACTCCCTAACATTCGCTTACTACTAATATTTATCGATCTGTATTTCACCAGGTCGTTAATATTGTCGAAGTAAACAGACAAAATTGACATTTCTTCCTCAGTTTGTGAAACTTTACCTGGTGGATCCGCGCTGGTTTTCAACCTCAGCTCGAGCAGCTTTCTCGTTTCAGCCCTTAACTAACACACCTGACTAACTAATCAAACGCTAGTGATTGAGGGTGGTAGAAGAAACAGCTGTTGTACAGGTTATAAAGTAAGAAATTTGGTTTAAAATAAATTGAGATCGTTTAGTTGATCATTTCACCCTGAAATATGTAGAGGTTTCAAATTTACTCTAGTCAAAAAAATCCTGAAAGATTTTGGTATTTCTGTGGACCACAAAACCAGTCATAAGGGTCATTATTTTACATTTATATTTTACACATCATCTGAAAGTTGAATAAATAAGCTTTCCATTGATGTATGGTTTGTTAGGATAGGATAATATTTTAAAATCTGGAATCTGAGGGTGCAAAAAAATCGAAATATTGAGAAAATCTCCTTTAAAGTTGTCCAAATGAAGCCCTTAGCAACGCATATTACTAATAATAATACATTTTTTATATATTTACGGTAGGAAATTTACAAAATATCTTCATGGAACATGATCTTTACTTAATGATATTTGGCATAAAAGAAAAATGGATAATTTTGACCCATATAATGTATTGTTGGCTATTGCCACAAATATACGGTTATATATATATGGTTTTGTGCTCCAGAGTCACTCAATCCTACTAACAAATAAGAGATCCGCTGGATAAACTAAAACATTTTCTTAAAAGTACTATTAGATATTGTGTATTCCTTATCAAAACTCTTCTTTTATTGGATCTGTATGATCTTACAGATTTAAAAAGGTACAATTTATGCACCTTCAAATTAGACTGTAAAAATCCCTAAAAGATGTTGAGGTTAAAGAATAACCTTAGTCAAAAAGAATATAAACCTTGTCAAACAAACTGTAGATTCCCATTTTTATACTTATTGTATACTTACTGTACTTACTTATTGTACTTACTCGTATTGGAATAATGCTATTCAACAATCTTGGAAATCACACAGGGAATTTTGGAAAGATTTCCCCAACATTTCATTCTGAGGTGAAATAATAACTAATTGACAAAAGGATTAGTTCACTTCAGAATGAAAATGTCCTAATAATTTACTCGCCCCCGTCTCATTAAAGATGTTCATGTTTTTCTTTCTTCAAATTCAGAGACTAGTCATATTTCACTGTCTTTTTAATTACACAGATACGCAGATCTCAACACAGACAATAACCTGATTTAGAATGTTTACAGCGTCACATGTCCAACAAAGCGCACAGTAAGAGAGGGTGAGGGAATTGCAAAAGGGGGGAAAAGAGCATGCAAGAAATAAATAAATAAAACTCTCCTGGCACAGTTCACATCATCTAGAGAATGATAACAGGACCTTGAAAGAGAAAACAAGAAAACATTTTAACACACCAACCAACCAACCAACCTTTCCTCCCGAAACAATGCCTCCTCCTGTAATGATGTATTGCACAATACAGTATATCAATGTATCAAACCAAGCCTTTGCTAGTACAGAAATATATATCTTGCTGTTATGGCATTTATCATGTGCATGTTCAATGCCCGGCCTAGTAAGAGTAATGTTCAGTTCTACAGTAGTGTAAGGTTTCTACTACTACAGCCTTGCGTGTTCTCTGATGTTGTACAGTTTCAATCAAGAAAATAAAACATTAGTGATGTGCAGGAATATTTTATTTAAAATGGTTTGCTGGTCTTTTAAGCTGGTTCTTCCCAGCCAGACTACTTGACAAACCCTCGTTGAAACCAGCGTGCTGTAATTTCTGAATAGTTATAGGATGTAGTTTCTCTCTCTCTCTCACCATGTCAACCTTTGAACGGAACAGCTGCCCAACGTGGGTCCACTGTCAAGGCCAAATGCTGACCAAATCCAGAGATTTGTTTTGAGAACGAGGGCCCTTCGATATGCCGAATGACAGCAGAATTACAGTACACAGATGCATTCGCATGCTTTCGTTTTGGTTATGAACAGAATGGCCAGAAATATTGCAAACATATATGAGTTGTGGACTAGCAGACATGCAAAGCACGAGTTCATGGGAGCTCTCTACCGTAACTTTGCAAATGGTGTTATTTTAAAGCTCTGGAGATTCAAGTAAGTCCCTTAGCAAAATCATTAATAGAAAGTATCTCTCACTCACACTCATGCATTCCCACAATGAAATCTTGGTTTAAATGTTAGAAGCATTTGTAATCTCATCTGATGCTTTGGATGCCAGGAGCAAGCACTCCCCGGCTTGGATTTATACTGATCTCTTCCCTTGATGTGTTTACTGCCATCTTGTGCTTTCATCATGGTCATTTGTACACTTTGGTTTATGGGCATAGTCGGTCACCCACGTCCCGTCTGCCTTTTTAGGCGACGCCGAACGTCCAAACGGCTTCTATGGGTGTGCAGTTATGCTTTGGTCTGTGCTTTTATCATTTTGGATATTTATGAGATATGTTTATTGTTCAGGGCTCAAAACATTCTAACTACGCAAGCTCAGTTTTGCATTCTGAATTCTTGCCACAAGGGGCGCCCTTTTTTCTACAGTCAGGTAAACTAAAGTCATGGTAGAGCAACAGTTTGGAGAGAAGCTAGCTACCTGAATAATAACATCCATTTAATGGCACAGACGTTTGGATGTAACTCTATCACACCCTTGAGAACTGAGAATAGTTACTGACGCAGTAACACAAGATTTCTTCGCTGAAATGTCCTTGGGGTTTCCCAAAAGCATTGTTAGCCAACTATGGGGCATTGAACTCTATTGGTGACCACAGAACTTGCGACCATAGTTGGCATTGGGCAGGGGTGTCCAATCCTGCTCCCAGAGTGTAGCTCCAACCCCAATTTAACACATCTGAAGAAGCTAATCAAGGTCTTGCTAGGCATAGGCCCTGTCCCAAATGGCATCCTAAACCCTTGCAGTCTTCCTACGAGTCCGCACTTTCATGATCTCGTGGAATTAATGGACAAGCGCACGAGGCAGCCATTGTTAGCCCACAAGAACGAAAGGGTATATGAAGTGTGCCATTTGGGACAGGGCCATACTAGGTGACTTCCAGGCCGGTGTGTTGAGGCAAGCTGGAGCTAAACTCTGCTGGACAGTGGCCCTTCAGGACCGAGTTTGGACACCCCTGGCTTTGGGAAACGCAATCCCTGGATAGCTCGAGAAGGATTATTGATTTGCATGTCTGCTAGTGGTTTGATTCTCCAAGCACAAACTGTCTTGGATTTGTTTACAGGAGGTAGCTAGTAGGCAAAGAGAGGATCAAAGATCCTCCTCAAAATGAAAGGAGAGAGAGAGAGAGAGACCTACTTCATCAGACTTGTGTTTTAGTAGCCCACTGGTTTGGGGTCACGTGTTGCTCTCAGTTCATATATTACCTTCGAAATTTTGAGTATACCATGTGATAAATTAGACCATCAACGCCTAAAGCAACACCAAAATATGAATGAGGGCCTTTCAAGTTTGGTCCGTATCAGAGGTACGCCACGTAATCGGCATTATAAATTCAGAACTGACCAAAACAAAGGTTGTAAACAGGGTAAGCTGGTGGCGAGTAACCCACAAGTATTTTGACCTTTAACGAACATGAACGTTGCTCAGTGCACACAGTGGCTTCTACTGTCGTTTTCCAGATTACAATATTATGTTTGGTACTATGTTGGATGGATCACAACCTGTTGCCCAAAAGTAAAGATCTGGGTACTTGAGCAAAACCAGATCATTATGTTTGCTCGACTCTGGTGGATAATCGAAGGTTTGGTTTTGTGATTGTATGTGCATGCATGTGTGTTTGTGTGTGCAAAGTACACATTGGACCACTGCAGTGACACTTTGGCCCAAAGGATGGCAATGTTTCACACAGACTCTAGCGGCTTCCCTCTTAAAATCCCAGTCTGGGAACTCCTCGTTGGGACAAGCCAAGTCAGTCTATTGTGGTTTGGCGTGTCGTTGAAGCGATGCCGTTCGCGTCGACACGCTTATGGCTACAAAAGCAATCAGCAGAGTCCTCTACACGAACACGTGAACACCTCCACCTCCTCCGCTGTTACAACAGACGTTGTAAAATGGTCATTCAGACAGAAAAGATCAAATGGAGAGAAATTAAATTCTAGACATTATACTTTAAAGGTTTCTGTTATTTGGCAAACTCATTTTTGGACCTCTTTTTAAATACTATGTACATTCACATTAATTTACTGTGGTAATTTTAGATATATTTATATGTATATTTATATTATAAGGTACCCTAAGGGCCGTTTCTGAGGTTCCATTCAGTAGCTGAATTCTCTTTCCATATATTGCACCTCCGTTCTCTCACTGTCTTACAATGCGAGCAATATAAAATATTCTACATGAGAATTCTCATCATCAATATTGATACAACAAATCCAACAATAGGTACAACACAGCTTCTCTCCCGTTAAGAGTGTCTTTTTCTGTCCAATGTTCGGCTGAAACCTAAAAGAAGACAAATAAAGAATCGCGTTCCTCATTCAGGGTACAGATATTGAAAGACAGAGACATCCAGAAACAAAGTAATATCTACAAGCAACGTTTGATCCCTTCTTGGATATCTGCTTAGAGCTTCTGTCAGGAGACAAAAGGGATGAACATATAGAGGACGGGGGGGAGGTAGAAAGAGCGAGAGAAAAGAGAACCAAGTCTACGCCAGTCTCGTGAGACTCTACAGTCTTGTCATGCTTTGGAAAAAACGAGGGAGAGTGAAATCGTACAACAAAATGAAATGTCTCGGCAAACAAAATGTTTCAGAAGAAAAGGCTCATTCTTTAGTGTACAATCCGTTGAGGTTTTTGGCAGTTCCATTGCCGTTTGTCTTTCCTTTTGTCTAATCCTCGCCTTTTCTGTCGATTTCACGTCCTTTCTCTTTGCGGCGGACTGTGGGACGTGCTTTAGACATCCCAGGTACGGCCGTAGAGATGGATCCGGGCTAAAGTCTGCGTTCCTCAAGTTCTGAGTGGGCACAGTGAAGGTTCGAGTGTCTAGTCACCATGCCACCTCTCCACAGCCTGTGGAAATCTGGGCTGGCTTTACTGCTGAGGAGGTGAAGTTGTTTGCGTTTGGTTACAAGATGAGTGCTTCTTAGTAACTTTGGCAGTGTAATAAAAAGGTTTGGATCATTTGAATTCATTTGGGTTCACGTCAGTACAGAGAGGTGAGTCTGGTGTAGATTTTCTTGGCTCGCTAGCAAGGTAGTTAACAGGTTCTTATTATTATCATCATCATTATTATTTATTTTGGATTTTTGGACGTTTCTTTTGTTTTAGTTAAAGCCAAAAAAATGAAATGCAATGTTGTGAGGAAGTAGCTCTGTGGTGAGCGGCCAGTGTTGACGTCCCACAGTGCCACTCAAGTACATATATTTAGTCCCACCTGTTGAAAGTATGGTGCCACAAAAGTTCTCACAGAGCACACCTCACTTAAAGGGTGTTGAAGCAATGCCTTAAACATGAATAAAACATGTGTTCCCTGGCTTTCTTGGTGGCATCCCCTGCTCATGCACAGTAGACCCCTTTGTGAAGGAATCCGAGCTTTGATGGGTTTATTTGGAGAGCTTGACGTAGATGTGAAAGCCAGGTTGCTGTAGTTCATTTCGAGAGGAGGGGTAAGAATGGTGGAGGTTCCTCAGCTTGTTTTGGATGAAGGATGCTGTAGCAGCAGTAGACGTGCCTGGGCGGGGGTTAGGATTTGGGGTTTGTCAGTCAGTCAGCGGGACGAGGAATCCATCAGGGCGGGTGTTGCTGGAGTGGTTGAGCGGGAAACACTGCTGGAGCTCGCTTCCTTAGGACTGCCACTGCTGCTGGTTTGCCCAACCAGGGAAAGGGGGCCTGGAGGGGTGCTCTCAGAATGTGTCGGGGGCACATTGGACGAGGTGGTAGATGGTGTCCCAAGTGGCACACCGCTACTCCCAGGCAGGCCCTGGCTGCATACGTGATGGTGCTTCTCCCAGTCCTTGTGCTGGCAGAAAGAGCCACAGTAGCGTGCGGTGTTGCATCCGCTGCACGTCTCGCTAGCCTTGCGACCACAGTTCCAACAGCTCTGCGGGAGGGATACAGACTATTGTGATTGCCAAACCAGTAAACATCAATATTTATGCCATGTTAAAACAATACAGTACAGGGCTCGACATTAAGCTTGTTCACGTGCTTGTCCTTCGGACAAATAAATCTGTACTTCACTTGTCCGAGTAAAAAATGAGCTTGTCTGGATTTTTTTTCTTTTTTTGTAAATATAATCTATTCTGAAAGCATTATTCTCACCGGTGTTCAATCAGCTTTGACATATTTAAATATGCATATTTGTGATATTTTTACCTTTTTATAAAGGGCATTTTTCCATAATCTTATTAAATATAGGCTATGCTTCAGCTTTCATTTTATATTTTAAAATTTGATCTATAAATTAAATTAGAATAAGACACTATAGGGCTGTTACCAATCAAATTAAATAATTTACATTGAAAAATTACGACTGCGTTAAAATTTTTTATGAGATTATTTTAAATATTTTTGAATATACAAATAAGAAATGTTGGAAAGATGAAACTAAACCACCAGTAGGTGGCGGCAGGTGACCGTCTGAATGAGTTAGTCAGTGAGTCGATTCAGTGAAACGGCTGATTCATTCAAGAATTAGGCAGTCGTTTACGAATAGGTCATTGAATCTTTGATTTAACCTATTCATTTAAACGCTGAATCGTTCAGTAACACACTGTTGTTTATGGAATTTGCGTATGAAATCAGCGTCATTTTCAGTCGTGATGGTATTCAGGAAAACAACACTCTTGTTTGTGTGATGTTGCTTAACTGTATTATATGTTATAAATATAGAAACTACACAATTTTAACCGAGTATGTTAACTGAGTTTCGATTTTCTCCTCGAGAGGCTGCGCGAGCCTCAACAGGACAACCTTGTTAACGTCAGTTCGTTTTACTATCGATCTCCACTTACACTAACTGAATGCAGAATCATTATTGCACTTTGGTGATTCCCTAGTTATTTTTTGTTTTGACGTTTTAACCAGGATACTTGTCTGTCGGGCAAGTAAAATTATTTTTCACTTGCCCCTTCAAAAAATCCACTCGGACAAGCGGACAAGCGTTAATGTCGAGCCCTGCATTAGCTTATGAGATTCATTATGTTTAATGTTGCATGTAGTGTTGTAGTACTCTAGACCGTTCTTGGTCTTGAGACCATTTTTTAAAGGTCTTGTCTCGGTCTTGACATATTTGAGCATGACTGCAAACATGCTTTCATACAAACATTCAATATTTTAGAAAAAAACATTCTCAACATTATAGCTATGCATTTGTAATTTACCCAGATGCATCTTCTGTACCACCTCTGCAAAGATTAATTTAGTTGTTAATGATTTAATTTGATTGGTAACAGCTGTATATAGTGTCTTTAAAACAAGTCATATCTCAGGCGGGAATGTGGATCTTTATGAATTTAAGGAGTGCCGGTCTGGTCTTGACTCGGTCTCGCCCCGCCTTGGTCTCACACACATTGGTCTTAGTCTCAACTTGGTCTTGGTCAGGGGTCTCCAAACTCGGTCCTGGAGGTCCGCTGTCCTGCAGAGTTTAGCTCCAACCCCAATTAAACACCCCTGAACACATCTAACTAGCATAGATATACATAATAAAGGCTAGATGTCTTACGGCGGAGTCTCTAACGTCATCACCGGCGGCCATCTTGTCACAGGCAAGCTTTCTGGCGGGCTCTGATGTAAGGCGAGTGATCTGCACGAACACAAATACTCTTATCTCGCTGAAATCTTGACGGATTTACAAATGGTTTGGTTTCTTACAAACGTTATTAACATGGCTATAATTCTGGATGCTTGAACAAATTATGAATAATTATTCATAAGTATGCAGTGTCATATCTACATCTCTGACATTTATAACAAACCAAACAGTTCGGTAGAAAATTGAGCAAGTTATGGTTATTTAAAAAGTACATGCACCATTAAAACACAATGTTACGAGTGAGCCAGCTGACTGTGACAAAATGGCCGCCAGGTGCGGCCGTCGACCTCCATTGGCCAGCAGCGCGGACGAGACATCTAGCCTTTGTTATGTATACCTATGCTAACTAGGCCCTAGTAAGACATTGATTAGCTGGTTCAGGGGTGTTTATTTGGGGTTGGAGCTAAACTCTGCAGGACAGCGGCCCTCCAGGACCGAATTTGGAGACCCCTTGATAAGGTGGTCTTGACTACAACACTAGTTGCATGTAAGTCTGTTCCAAATGGCACAATATCAGGTGCGCCGCTGGGGTATCTGGGCCCCCTGGGTGACCTATCTGTGGCGGGGGTGAGGATCGGGAAGATTTAGGTCCAGTAATTTCTCCAATTGACCTATTGCTTATTTCACAAAGAGCATTTTGGTTTGAGCGAGGGGAGTGGAGTCTCACAAAGAAAGGAGGAAATATCACCGCTTCGCTCACATGCTCTGGTAGAAGTATGCTAGTCATCATTCCCAACATCGGTTATGTGTGGTACTTACTTCACTGGAGTCCTCCTGCTGGTTAATGACAGTCAGCGCATCCTCAGAGGCCTGTCTTTTAGCCTCGGCCAGAGCTCTCTCCATCTTGGAGCGCTCGGCGGAGATCATCTCGTGAGCTTTCCTCTCAGCATCCGACACCGCCTTCTGCAGCTCTGACATGGCCTGCCTCTTCACTTCATTTACCGCCTCCTCTGAAAACGAGGAAGAAACATCAAGAGAAAAGCATAAGACATTATCCCTGTAGACCACTGCTGTTCCTCTCAACATCCTTTATTGAGGCACTCAAAGCTTTCAGCGTGTTTCATCTCTCCAAACAGATGTACATCATCCAAGATTTAAAACATTCTGTCAGAAAAATAAGCTATTAATAATTTATCCAAACGAGAGTGGTTACAATTATTTCCAGTGTTGATAGTCGGTAGAAAGGTTGTTCACAAGCTTGCCTAACAATATATGATTAAATATGGGTGGATAAATGGCCGGGGCTTCAATACTGAGGCTAAATCCCTCCTTTTAGAAGGAAAACCAGGATGACTTGTTGAGGCAAACTTGATTGTGCATCCGTATATCCATGTGTTTTCAGGTGTGAGTGTCTAAAATAGAAATGATAGTTGCACTATGAACATTAGGGTTCCTTGTGCTGAAACTCTGAAACGGTGAGCTAGATTACATTTTAAGGCACATTCCCAATACAACCACACGCGCCTTAAAAGATGCTCTGTTTTGGCTAAAAGCGAATGCAGAATTTGCTGGAAAAACCAACCCCAGTTTGCACATTGAATTATGGGTGGAACTTCCGGTTTGGGTAACTTCCATTCAAAAAGACTAAAACAAGTCATTTCGATTCATAAGGTTGCCCTACAAATAAAGCTTACCCATCAGTTTGACTGAATGAGCTGCCAATTTTCCTTCATGTTTTAGAGAATAATGTAACGTGATATGTTATAACAAGAATATCTATGCCAAGAGCTCTTTTCAGTCGCTTTCCTCATGATTATTTTCTTTTTTCCCTTTGCATTCTGCTGTAAAAGTATGAAAAGGACAACATATACTGCTTTTAATTTACGATATATAATAATATACATATATAATAATTCACTGGAATCTCTCATTTTTCTCCCCAAATCCTCACGTCTCTTTCCAGGTTTGTTTTCATGGATGAATACAATTTATTATCTGTCAAAATGACAGAAATCACTTTTGAAATAGTATCACACTATTCTTAATGAACGTTTTTGTTTAAAGGAACACGCCGACTTTTTGGGACTTTAGTTTATTCACCGTATCACCCAGATAAGTCCATACATACCATTCTCATCTCCGTGCCATAACTCTGACACACTCACTGCTAGCCTAGCTTAGCACAAATACTGGAGGTAAATGGCTCCAGCTAGCCTAGCTTAGCACAAAGACTGGAGGTAAACGGCTCCAGCTAGCCTAGCTTAGCACAAAGACTGGAGGTAAACAGCTCCAGCTAGCCTAGCTTAGCACAAAGACTGGAGGTAAACGGCTCCAGCTAGCCTAGCTTAGCACAAAGACTGGAGGTAAATGGCTCCAGTTAGCCTAGCTTAGCACAAAGACTGGAGGTAAACGGCTCCAGCTAGCCTAGCTTAGCACAAAGACTGGAGGTAAACGGCTGTACCATGAGTGCAGCGGCGCAATGATATTTCACAGTGCCTGAAAATAGGCTAACATTCGTAAGCATAACCAACGAGACAACTTGCTAGCACAGAGAGCGCTGGGGACTATTTTCAGGCGCTGTGTAATATCATTGCGCCGCACTCATGGGACGGCTCAAAGTTCCTTGTTTATTATGCAGGAATGAGAGTATAGTTCCTAGACATATCGGCCTAGAAAATCACAACTTTTCATTTTCCGTTGGCCTTAGTACACGATGTAACCATACACATCACAACATGTAAATAGGAAAATGTTGGCGTTATTTTGTCACTTATTGAGCAGAAGGCTAGCTGGAGCCATTTACCTCCAGTCTTTGTGCTAAGCTAGGCTAGCTGGAGCCATTTACCTCCAGTCTTTGTGCTAAGCTAGGCTAGCTGGCGCCATTTACCTCCAGTCCAGAAAAATTTGTTATCATGACAGGCCTATGTATGGACTTATATAACTCTGGGGGATACGGCGAATAAGCTAAAGTCACAAAAAGTCGGCATTTTCCTTTAAGGCAACGTATGTTACATAATACAGATATTACTACCGTGATATTTAACCTGTCCGTTATTGCCGTGGAAAGAATCTTGCTTTTGGGGTCATTCATGGTCTGTTGGAAGTACCGTGTTGATGCTTTTACACTTTTAAATGTCCTTTTAATGGTTGATGGTTGAAGGGTGAGTAGAATAATGTCATCTCATTGGACCCAGTATTAAAAAAAACATATTATTGCATTCATAGAGCGAGCCTTTCACTGATTGTCAGGGTTTCCTTCCACAATTTAATGCCTTAAAAATTTCTTAAATTGGAGCAGAAAGTCTTAAATTCAATATCATGGCATTAAATTAGGGCCCTATGATTTCTGCGATGCAGAAAACGTGGACGAAACTGCAGAATCCATTCATAAAAAGGGAATGTACGGTATAATGCGGAATGACACGGATGGATTAGTTTTACGATCTATTTATGAACTTTTGGAAGCGTCAAAGTGAAAGTTGGAGGGACAGAAATCTTTCAGATTTCATTAAACATATCTTCATTTGTGTTCCGAAGATGAACGAAAGTCATTCAAATTTAATTGTACCATTAAAGCAAGTCCAAAAAAAAGAAATATAACAGATTTCACAGTGCTCTAAATTAAATTGTGTGAACTGCTCAGTCGGAAAAGGGTGGCTTGCCCACTTCAGGTTGGTGGAGAGTTCCTGCCCCAAGTGGAGGAGTTCATGTATCTAGGGGTCTTGTTCACGAGTGAGGGGAGGATGGAACGGGAGATTGACAGACGGATCGGTGCAGCTTCTGCAGTAATGCGGTCGATGTACCGGTCTGTCGTGGTGAAGAAAGAGCTAAGCCGTAAGGCGAAGCTCTCGATTTACCGGTCAATCTACGTTCCTACTCTCACCTATGGTCATGAGCTTTGGGTCATGACCGAAAGGACAAGATCCCGGATACAGGCGGCCGAAATGAGCTTTCTCCGCAGGGTGGCTGGGCGCTCCCTTAGAGATAGGGTGAGAAGCTCAGTCACTCGGGAGGAACTCGGAGTAGAGCCGCTGCTCCTCCACATCGAGAGGGGACAGCTGAGGTGGCTCGGGCATCTGTTCCGGATGCCTCCTGAACGCCTTCCCGGGAAGGTGTTTCGGGCATGTCCAACCGGGAGGAGGCCCCGGGGAAGACCAAGGACACGCTGGAGGGACTATGTCTCCCGGCTGGCCTGGGAACGCCTCGGTGTCCCCCCGGAAGAGCTAGAGGAAGTGTCTAGGGAGAGGGAAGTCTGGGCATCTCTGCTTAGACTGCTGCCCCCGCGACCCGGCCCCGGATAAAGCAGAAGAAGATGGATGGATGGATGGATGGAACTGCCAAAAATGATATTCTTACTCAGGGTTTCTGTTTTCCAGCACAAATATCTAAACATCCTTAAATCAAGAGACATTTAATGACGTGCAAAATGAAGAAATTAAGTCTTGTTAAGTGAGTTTATGCTTAAAACAAGAGCAAATATCTGTCTTTGGGTATGAAAATGACTTGCATTTGAGTTAAGTTGGTTTTTATGAACACATTGGCAGATATTTGCTTTTGTTTTAATCATAAAATCACTTTCGCAAGATTTCTTATCGCAAACTTTGAGCTATTTTTTGTAACATGAATTAAAAAGTTATGGAGATCTGTTGGAAATTGTATTTTCAAACATTGAAGTGTCACTAATACAACTCTAATTGTGTGCTTTAGACATTTACGTGTTATTTTCCTTTCACTTTATTCCTTAATTGGTCTTGAAGAGGTCTACCTTCATAAAACCTGCAGAAACAATGGTTTGTTTAACGGACCCCTTAATCCGTGCGGAGCGTCAAGGGGCGTAGTAGGAATAAGGTGGATTGAAATCGTCGATTTTCATGCGCCTCGCATAAGGAGTTGCTTATGTAGAGTCTTTAAAACAGTCCCTTATGAAGTTACAGTTATGTTAGGATCCTGCCTTAGGAGGTTTAGCTGCCTACGCATACAAGGGAGCTCACTAGATTTGGTTTAAGTTATGCTTTAGATAATACGCAGATGATTTCAGAATCTGTCAGGATATTGTGTGTTCTGTTAATGTGTGTATTGCTCCAGGGGGTACACACACACGCACACATTATCGCATATTTTTCATATGTCTGGGCTCTACAATCCTTGCCCCCATAGTGTGTTTACTTTAGAAAGCTGGTTGTGAGGAGCCCGCTCATAAATATCTGTCATAACATACCCTCCATTCAATTCTCCATAGAGTTCTGCCTCAGGCTACTGACTGACTGACTGAGTGTATGTTTTCAAATCTACATCACTACTGTCTCAGCTGGAAAGCTAGTTAGTATTCAGTTTGTTCTCTCCGCACCTCCCACACACATCTCCTCATTGCCTTCATTCTTGACTTCTTTGCTTTTCTCTTCATCTTTTTGGTTCTCGCCAATTTCTCTGTATCTCTGAAAACACTAGACTGCTTAATCAGACTCGGAGCATGCACCACTAAAATTAGTTTGCAAATTTAATTAATTTTTATCAAGGAGACTTGGGAGCAGATGCTAGAGCAATTGGCACATAATGGAAAACATGGGGCGGCAATATTAACGTTTTAATTCCACAGGGATATGTCGGTTTTCAAGGTTTTTTCTGCTTGTATTCTTTTCAAAGACAGTTTCAGGCCCCACCAAAGGCAGAAGGACATCCAAATATAGACGCTCACAGGTAAGACAATTCATGTTTGACACCCCTTTAATATCTCAATTATTTCTACCAGTTTATGAAATCCTAGCCTCTCAGTTTTCAGTTTACCTTTCATCTGATTTGCCAGCCTACCATCAGAAATCTCAAACATTTTCATCAAATTCTTCCAAGATTTGTCTGAGCTATGCTTTCCACGTTTCGTTTTATAGTGTTAATAACGACCTCATTTGTTTGAACGAGAGATTTTAGGAGATACACCTGAGGACAAAATGGCTCCTTTAAAGGATTAGTTCACTTTTAGGTAAACTTTTGCTGATAATTTACTCACCTCCATGTCATCCAAGATGTCCATGTCTTTCTTTCTGCAGTCGAAAATAAATTAAGGTTTTTGATGAAAACAGTCCAGGATATTTCTCCATATAATGGACTTCAATGGGCTCCAAACGGTTCAAGGTCCAGATGACAGTTTCAGTGCAGGAATATTTTATTATTTTATTGTATTATTATAGTGTATTATTTTACCTCTTATCAGACGAACGTGATCATCTCTGAGCTCCGCCATAACTTCCGCTAAGTGAGGTCAAAATACGAGCGTGGTCATAGATATATCGATCGTAGATGCCTCATTCTACTGATCCGTGCAGGCGCTAATGAGGCATCTACGTATACATCTATGACCACGCTCGTATTTGACCTCACTTAGCGGAAGTTATGGCGGAGCTCAGAGATGATCACGTTCGTCTGATAAGAGGTAAAATAACAGCATAAATACTGCTGGGTTTCTCACAGAAACTGATGGTTTGGCTAGATAAGACCCTTATTCATCGTCTGCTGTCGTTTAAAGCTGCACTGTCATCTGGACCTTGAACCATTTGGAGCCCATTGAAGTCCATTATATGGAGAACAATCCTCATTTTCTTTTCGACTGCAGAAAGAAAGACATTGACATCTTGGATGACATGGGGGTGAGTAAATTATCAAGTTTTAAGTTTAAGTTCATTTAAAAGTGAACTAATCCTTTAAGTCTTCAGGGCCATCTATGCAATAAAGCGTCTGGTTTGTAGTACACGTGTAATACGGGTGCTGTTACTCACCCTGCTTGTTCTGAAGTTGCTTTAATGCTGGCGAGAGCGGGATACTTGTAGAACCTGCGTGAAAAACAACTGCAATTAAAAGAGCTTTTGTCACAGTGAAAATGCAGCTGAGATTTGCAGACAACAGCAGCATCATCAGTAATGGCGTATTGATTTTACTCAGCTGTAATGTTACTGGTGTGGGTCACATTTAATAAGTGCCCTTTGATCTCTGACCTTTGGGCATGCGACACCACCTGTGCTCAGGCTGACCTCATCAGTATTATGTGTGACCTACATGACACATACCCCTTTTCCACCAAGGCAGTTTGAGTGCTGGTTCGGAGCCAGAGCCTAGTTTCTTTCCACACCCAAAGCATCAGCTCTGAACCAGGAGAAGTGGTTCTTAAGTAGCACCAAAACATTGCTGGTCTAGAAGTAAGAAGCGCTTGCGTCAGGGGCTGGGGGCGGGGTTACTGTGACCAACAAGACCAACGCAAACTTGTGACCGCCATTTTAGATATAGCAGATAATTTAGCTAACAGCTGCTCGATTGTAATCTCCATCTATACACATTACGGCGAGCTGCACGAATGCGTTGGATTGATGCCGATGTCGGATCGTAAAGCCTTGAGCATCAATAGTAACACAAGGTTCGCCATTGTTGATGGAAGGCTTGTTCGAGATGCATGAGCACTGTGCAGACACGGCACGAGTGATTTCCATGTTAAGTCAATGGAAAGAAACGTTGACGCAAATTGGACGCAAATTGCGCGTATTGCACGAGTGGTGCTTTTGTGCATTCACGCGTTTGAAGCGAATTCGCGTCTGACGCCTGAGTTAAAAAATCTGAACTTTGCTGTCAATTCGCTCCGTGTTAACCAATCAGGAGCCTGCTCGCTGCGGTCACATGGTGAAGTGACGTGATGAGAAACCCCACATAATTTAAAAAATACTACTATTGTATCACAAAATGTAGTTTTAAGACTTTTTCAGGTGGGAATGTAGTTGTTTAAAGCTCAAATCTGTGGTTTATTTATAAAGAGAGCGCCTATTTAAAAAAAATAATCTTGTGTTTGTGGAGTTGTGAGATCCAGGTGATCACCGGGCACTCAGCGTTCATTAACCCCGGCGAGAGCAGCCTTTCCTCGGCCAGTCCTTCTGATGTTTGCCGCTGGCTCTGATGTCCTGTAGTGGTTAAACATCAGATATAAGATATAATTCGTCTTGTGTTGATCTAACGGCCGATCTTTGCTCTCATGAATCTATCATTTGTTGTCTGCCAAATCGTTTTGACTGAGGGCAAAGAGAAGTTTCATAACTTTATTTTTTAGGATATTTAAATATACATGCAGTGAAGATAATGTAGGAGTTGCCTGGACCACATTTGTGTGGCTATTGCATTTTTTTAATGAAAATGAAAAGAGGTGGTGTTTTATGACATATTTCTAATGGAGCGCCTTGAACGCGCGTCTATTTAGCTTCAAGCGTTCGATTTATACGCACGTCCAATTCGCGCGAGTGGATTTAAAATGTTCAAGCGTCCAACTAGATGCGATTTTGACGCTCTGTTCGCGTTTGGTGTGAACGCAGCATTAGAAGGCTCGTCAGTCGAACCGACCGGCATTAGCACTGGCTCTGAACTAGCACCCAGTTTAGGCTGGTGGAAAAGGGTTAACAAAGGGCAACCAAGGCTTATGTACAGACCAATCCAGCTGTGTTTCCCCCTCACTTTCCTTCCTGTCTCTCTTTGGGCACGGTCGATCAGCCCTACCTGTGCTGCTCTGCTGTTGACTGCGGCCGGTTACTGCATTCTCACTGCAGTTTTAACTGCAGTTGTCTTTCATGGCCGTGACAGATGGAGATCTCTTAACACTAATGACGTTCAACGGCCTCCTGGCCTTGCATAACTACAGCTGTGAGGCCCTGCTGGCCATTTGGCGTATGTTTGTGTGCATGTGTATAAGTAGGCGATGCACTGTCCAGATGCACTTACCAGCCTTTCGCCAGATCTCCTCGGGCAGGTAGCCTGAAGGGGGCCGGTGCAGGAAATCTCTGTGGATTTCTGTAAAAGAGCATCAAAAGAGCGACTTGAGTTTAAGAGGAAATGGGTTCCTCAGTGCCAAAACAACTCATCAAATCAAGACATGCAATAGGGGTGGGAATCTGAAGGCACTTAACGATTCGATCCGATTCTGGGAGTAACGATCCGATTCCCAAAACGATTCTTAACATACATTTTTGGTAACTAATTATCCTGCTGTGCAAATACAGTTCGAGTGCCACCTCCTTCAGAGTCTGGGGTCCGGTACGCACCGAGCCCGCGATTGACACACATTTATTTATTTAAAAATGGAAGTGATTTTCATAATTTCACAGACAAATCTCGATTTTGGTTTAATTTCAGTCAATCGTGCAGCCCTAGATTAACCTCACACGAGCACAAAACAAATTCTCCCTTCACTCAAACGAGCTCTGTCTCACATGCTAAACTGTATCGCACGCGCTACTGGGGTAAATATATTCATCGCTCAGATTTTTTTGTAGCACGTGCGACATATATGTACAGCCCTGGCCTATGGAGGGCTTGCTGAGGCCTTTCTCAGCCATCAGCTTTCAACAAAAATATCTTCATTTGTGTTCCGAAGATGAACGAATGTCTTACGGGTGTCGAACGACATGAGGGTGAGTAACTAATGACATAATTTTCATTTTTGGGTGAACTAACCCTTTAAGCACTAATGGCAAGGAAAGTGCCTTATAGCCTACTTGAGCACCACTTCGTTATTTTGGCTCAGAATTTCGTTTGTTGGAAATATGAACTTAAAGCTACACTGTGTAACTTTTTTAGTTTATTCTTCGCTAAAAACACTTAGTTCTTTCAAAAATATATGTGCTCATTAATGTATATTTACTTCTTTCAAGTAATAAAGTATTCTCGTAAGTTTATAATATGCCATTGAAAATACATACGGGTAAGGGGTTCGAATGGGGGTCGCCATGTTGCCCCTCCATCTTGAAAGTACATTAGCCAAAGAGGGACATACCCGTAAATTCAAGCTTCGCCTTTCGCGTTTTAACACTCGATGGCACCGTGTCGAATGTGAAGAGGGGGATTGCTGGATTGAACTGGAAGCCATGTTAATTTTGGACTAAATCGGCCACCGTAGGAGTTAAAAGGAAATCGGAATTGGCTTTATGCACAGCTGCACTACTTCCTGAACTTCAGCCAGCTCCTTTGTTTCCTGTCTGTCATTATTGGACAAACTGATTAATCCAGGTGTGCCTGACTTCTGTAGTCGCAACAACAATAATCAGACACACCTGGATTAATCAGTTTGTCCAATAATGGCAGACAGGAAACAAAGGAGCTGGCTGAAGTTCAGGAAGTAGTGCAGCTGTGCATAAAGCCAATTGGAAGGAACAGAAACTAATATTTACTGAATGGTCATATACCTTTTCACCGCTAGATGGGGGAAAATATCACACAGTGTAGCTTTAATTTAGAAATGCTTTTGAAATTAAAAACTTGCATTTAATAGGCAAAATACATTTTTGTACGCAGCGAGCGCAGACACAGAGCGGCCAGGAGCGGAGGAGCGACTGCTGGGAGGCGTTTGAGCAAAACTGCATAAAAAGTGCGGGTTCCTCTCACCGGGAGAAGTGTCCTCACGGGTGCGACGCCCCTGAACTGGTCGTAGTTTGTCCATTTGATCCTTAACGAAGCCAATTCACCAGCATACGAACGTTCGCCTATCAGCAGGTTGTTCTGTTTAGCCGGTGACCGCGCACACACACACACACACACAGCGGTGAAGTGGCCGTTTGAATTGAACACAGAATCGATTCTGAATCGTTAGATAACGAATCGCGATTCATCAACCTTTTCTCCCAGCCCTAGTTGACAACCATGTCCTTTCTAGGTGTGATGCACCCTTCCCTAATGGCTGCAATCACAAATAGCGGTCTCATTTCGCTCACCGTCCCGCATTGCTATATTGAACATGTTGTGAGCCATGCAGAATTTTTGCTCTCAATGACAACAGATCAACAGTGTTTCCCAATCTGTTCCCAGGAATCCACAGTACTGCACATCTCTCTCTTATCCGACACCTTATTTAAATCATAGATCACTACACTAATGACCTGTTGAGTGGAGGTGTGTTAACTTACACAGACATCTGAATGCAGTACTGTGTGTCCCTGAAACAGGGTGGGTTGGGACACGGTGTGACAAACAAGGATTAGCTGAACGAAGTTACAGAAACGCTACGCTAAGGTAAGGGGTTTCAAACTGGGGTCCGGGGAAAAGTCTAGAGAAAAAACATGATTTTTTTTTTTATAAATAAATAAGATTAAAATTAATAAATGAGTGATTTAATGTTAAATTAATATATAAAACATGAATAAATAAATACATTTGCTTAGTTTCTTGTTTATAAATTTGCTTAAAAGTGTATAGAAAAGTAATTGAGTAAATAAATGAGATTAAAGGGCTGTAATTCAAGAATGCTTTGGAATATAGACCAAAGTTTTGTCTCTTTTTAAAGACGACACTCTGCAGATTATTTCAAAATATGAAAGTATGAAAAAGTTATGGAAGTTTAAATTTACTTTAAATGAAAAATACTGTACTAAATATTTTTTATTTCATATAAAATATATATTTTACAAAAAATTATTTACTCTAAAATTACTATAAAATCAAAGCCATATGTCTAACCAATTTGTGTTCCAAATTTGAAGTTGATATCACAAAAATTGAAGTCCCCATGAGATTTTGTTTAGGGTGCTGTGCCAATAATAGCCACCGGGAGTCATTCAAAATCCATTGATTGTTTTTTTGATGCATTTTCCTGTAAATATCTGTCCAAATATCACTTCCATCACAAGATCGTCACCAAATATGGACCCTTGAGACTCAGACCTTTCCGACAATATGTGTTTTGTCAAGATTGGAAAAGATTTTGAATATAAAGTAGTTAAAATAAATGGTGTAATATGAAACATGACACCGCCCACTAGGGGAGGAGCCCGCTAGAATAATTTAGAGTAACGTTTCATGGTAACACAATGTCTGATTTCAAAACCGTTTTCACAGGATGAATTTGAGTTTGTAAGCTTTCAAATGATACCTAATTTATGATAATTACTTAAATATATGATACGAAAAAAGGCGATCAAAAAAAGAGTGTCACCTGTGGGACGGTGACAGTTAAGAGGTTAAAATAAATAAATAAATGATTGAATGGTAAATTAACATATGATAAAAATGTAAAAAGTAAATAAATGAGATTAAAATAAATATATGTGGAGTAAAACTGTTAATATAATAATAACAATAATAACAAAATTATTAAATTAATATGCAAACTTTTAGAGAAAAAAACACACACACACACATATATATATATATACATATAAATGTGTTTTTCTCTAAAAGTTTGCATATTAATTTAATAATTTTGTTATTTTTAACAAATTTGTTAAGATAAAGATAAATAAGTGATTAAATGTTAAATTAACATAAGATGTAAAAAAAATTAATTAACGATTAATATAAATGAATAAAAATTGGATTTAAATAAATAAATTATGCAATTAACAGTACATTCTTATAGTGAGAAGATGTATAATAAAGGAACTTAATAGAAACTAATGTTAGATATATCATTGTATTAATCGGGTGTTTATAAAAGACAGACAGGACGGGGTCCCTCACACGAGGACGTTCATATTTGGAGGTCCTAAAAGTGTGAAAAGCCCTGCGCTAAGGTAAGTAGGCTAAATGTGGAATCACATGCAGACTTTTTTTTGTTGTTGGTATGTTGGCTGATGGAAACCACTTGTGTGTGCAGCTGCTAAGAGTGTGTGAGACATGCTGCGTGCCGAGCATCTGCGCCTGCAGCGGTGCATGTACCTAGCGGCTGTGTGTCGCTGCTGTTAGACGTGTTGGAGGAGGAAGAGTTGTGGTGGGGAGGAAGAGGAGGAGGAGGCCGCTGGGCGGAGCTCCCACCTTTTTTCATATCCTCCACGTCGCTGTAGCGACGGATCCAGTGGTTCATTTCCTCTCGGTCTGCCTCCTGGCAGCGTCGCAGCACGGTGAGGGAACGCCGCGTCTTCTCCACCATATCCATGATACAGTTCAGCAACTACAGAGAGGAACAGATAGAAAGGGAGAAAGGGAAGAGGGCATTATATAGCAACATTAGACCAGTTAACGCCAACGTATACTTCACTTTTTACACATATGCGAGGGTCAGCGCACCAGGTCGCACATGCGCATTACATTTTTTGACAGTATTTACATGGGTTGTAATCAGTGTTGGGCACGTTACTTTAAAAAAGTAATTAGATATAGTTACTAGTTACTTCTTACAAATAGTAACTGAGTTACATCATTATAAAAGTAACTAATTACCAAGGAAAGTAATTACTGCGTTACTTTTTCTTTTCTTTTTTCTTTCAAATGTTCAAATATGTCAAATAATTTGGATGCCCCCAATATTAAACATGTTAAATGAAGGAATTGGACACTAAATAGAATAAATTATTATTATAAAACATTGTACATTAATGTAGGCTACACTATTGCTGTGGGACAATGTGAGAGACACCTATCAAATTCAATACATTAGTGTAAATATTATCAGTAGACCTACTATAGTGTAAATATTGTGTAAATATTATCAGTACTACTCCTCTGGTAGTGGAGCTCACGTTATCACCTGAGTTTTTAGCCACTAATGTTGTTGTGGCATTTGATGATGTGAGGCTTCATTAGATTAGAATTACTGGCCACAGTCGTGGAGAGACTCTTTCTTCCTGGGCATAAATTGCACGTTACATAAACATTCTGACCTTTCACCTCAACGAGGGAAATGTAGCGCTTATACTTCCAGTTTGCGAAAGCTACCTTTGAAGTCGTTGGACTTGCCATCGCTGACTGTGCATATGCGTGTGCGTCATAGGTGTGTGTGTGTGTGTGTTAACTCAACCTATCAACATCAACCTTGTCTCTCACCCAACAATCATCATCAGTTATGTGTACCACCCAACCTACCCCCCAACACGCATGGCTGGCGCACGCGCACACACACACACACACACACGTTGCAGGTCCGACTGACAGAGAGCCTGTTCGGATGAAAACCGCTCCAGTGAGCTCAATTATAGTAACGCCGCATTTTATTCTCGGTAACGCTAACGGCGTTGTAACAGGAGAAACAGTCATTCGTTTGATTACTCATTACTGAAAAAAATAATTCCGTTAGTAACGCCGTTTATCTATAACGCCGTTATTCCCAACACTGGTTGTAACTGATGGGCGAGAGATTGCTCAAAACTGCATGTGTCGAACGCCTGTGTACACGTATGAGTCAAAGAAGTATACCTGCTCATATGAACTTTATTTATATAGCGCTTTTAACAATGCAGATTGTTTCAAAGCAGCTTTACAGTGTTAAACAGCAAAATAATGCAGCATCATTTTATTCCGCTGTTCTGGAGAAAACAGTGATGTCATCAGTTAATTTCAATTATCATACATTGACAGTGTGGGCTTTAGATCAGTCATTTGGTTTATATGGTTAATTTAGTTTATTAATTCGATTTATTTCGATGTTTAGTTGAAAAATGTAGTGTCCCCAACTGAGCACGCCAAGCCAGAGGCAACAGTGGCAAGGAAACCAAAACCCCATCAGGAGCAGAATGGAGGAAAATAAACCCCAGGCTCAGTCGGGGGGGCAGTTCTCCTCTGGCCAATTAACAAACAGCGTATTATTATTATTCTGGCAACTTTACAGGTCAGAGGTCATAATAGATCTGAATATTCGAAAGATTGGAGTCATCACGCTGGAGGCGGGTTTATTGAGGATGCCGTATTGATGAAACCATTATTAAAGTGCAATATTCGAACAATCGGAGTCATCACGCCGACGGTACTTTATTAAAACAGTGGTTTACTGAAAAAAATAGTGTCTGTCCTTAAATTAATTCAATTATAACTAAAAGTTTCTTAGAGATATTGCTGTAAACTATAGGGAGCCCGCCTTTGCACATTACTATAATATTAAAGGTTAACAACAGAGCCCAAACTATTAGCCTAAATTCAGTTGCTGTTTATTTTTAGATATAATAATCAACACTCCAATAACACATTGCATGCAAACATGTAAACTTAACATAAGCCATTTTTTTGCATTAACTCCTAAATCTAATGATAAAATTATGTTTTTTCTCCAATTCATTGTTGAAATGTAATTATTTTCATGACAGGTTTATTTAATCATACATTAAATAATCAAGACATCACTAACAGGTTAAGTAGAATTAATATAGTGCATATATTTAGTGAAAGAGTTGATTTCTCTAGTGAACTAACAGCTGTGGACACTGAATGGGCCTGAGGTCATGTGATGCTACATGACATTGTTTAGTTTACAGCAGTTATATTGACGTCTTTCCGCCGTTGAAACACTGATGGAGCGATTACACCACATATGATGCGTTTCAGTAAGTGTTAATGTATCCTCAACATACCTTCAGATGTTCATTCATGTTTATGAATTTAGAAAGAGATGATCGATCGCGTTCACACGCAGACGCCACACGGCCACTTGAGCTGTGTTCAGTGATCAGTCACGCCACATTAAAGAGCGTCAAAACGTAATTTATCGTTTGAATTTCGTGATAAAATGGACTGAATACTTAATATGCTCGTGTGGGAACTCGGATTGAAGTGTGTTTTGCATTTAAAACAAGCCGTTAACTGTTAAAGATTGCACTCGGAAACCGCTCGGTACACACGCGCATCGAACCGAAAGCCGAATACCGAAACGGTTCGGTATGAATACGTGTACCGTTACACCCCTACTGTGTACGCATAAAAAAACAAGTATACTTTCGGCTTTACATCCCAAATTTCAACCTAACAATTCCACAATGCACCTTCTTTGGCACTTCCTATGCTGGTGCATTAGTGAGCAACACAAGAGATATTTAGAACACTTTTTGTGTGTGTGTGTGTGTGTGTGTGTGTGTGTGTGTGTGTGTGTGTGTGTGTGTGTGTGTGTGTGTGTGTGTGTGTGTGTGTGTGTGTGTGTGTGTGTGTGTGTGTGTTTGTAATCCAGTGGTGCAGTGAGCGGTTAAACAACAATAGCCCTGCAACAGCTGTGCTGCCAGTGGGAGAAGCTGAAACTTCATTTTTCCCCATTGCCTTCCTCTATTTCCTCCCATCTTCCACACCACCCACCTCCCCTCGATAACATCTCCCCTCATCCATGTGATGCCATTCTTCCCTCTTTGAGTATGTTGTTGGCTGTATTTATTTCAGATTTGGATGCAGTCCAGAATAAGCCTGATTCCACAGACTGCAGCCCTTGTCTCAGCTGCTCTCTCCAGTGGGAACGTCCTCCGTTGGGTTCCTCACTCCATCTGTGGTCTTTTTATTCAATATGTGTTTGAGTGAGGGTTAGTTAGTTTAGGGGGGGGGGGGGTTGGTAACGGTGAGGTGAGCGAAAAGCATAATAATGTTGTCCAGAATTTAGTAATCTACCATCATGTATCCATCCGTTTGACACAGCTTTACTATAGTGCTTTTCTTTTCTTGTTTTTCTCCCATACCACTTATCTGTGCCCATAAGTTGGACTAGCAAGTACCAACTGGTGGACCTGGTTTTGACTTCAAGTTTGTTAGACCAGCAACCAGTAAGCTACCATATTTCATAAACCAGGGCTCGACATTAAGCCTGTTCACATGCTAAGTAAATCTGTCATTCACTTGTCAGAGTAAAACAATTTTTTGTAAATATAATCTATTCTGAAGCATTATTCTCTCCAGTGTTCAATCAGCTTTGACATATTTAAATCTGCATATTTGTGATATTTTTACCTTTTTATAAAGGGCATTTTTCCATAATCGTATTAAATATAGGCTATGCTTCAGCTTTCATTTTATATTTTTAAATTTGATCTATAAATTAAATTAGAATAAGACACTATAGGCTGTTACCGATCAAATTATATTGCATTAAATAATGTTATGAGATTATTTTAAATATTTTTGAATATACAAATAAGAAATGTTGGAAAGATGAAACTAACCAGTAGGTGGCGGCAGGTGACCGTCTGAATGAGTGAGTCATTGAGTCGATTTGTTCAAACGGCTGATTCATTCACGAATTAGGCGGTCGTTTACGAATAGATCATTGAATCTTTGATTCAACCAATTAATTCAAACGCTGAATCGTTCAGTAACACACACTGTTGCTGTGAGAGGCGTTATGGTTCTGCTGTGATCTTTGTTTGGAACTATTTTCGCTGCTGAAATAGAACAAAAACACTCAATATTGCATCTAAAATGTAAGTGACTTAATGTTAATTAATTGTTTATTATGAAATCAGCGTCATTTTCAGTCGTGATGGTGTTCAGGAAAACAACACTCTTGTTAGTGTGATGTTGCTTAACTGTATTATATGTTATAAATATAAAAACTACACAATTTTAACCGAGTATGTTAACTGAGTTTCTTTGGATGACGGGCGCTCATTTGTTTTCTCCTCGAGAGGCTTCGCAAGCCTCAACAGGACAATCTTGTTAACTTCGTTTTATATTATTATCCACTATTGATCTCCACTTACACTAACTGAATGCACTTTGGTGATCCCCTAGTTATTTTTTGTTTTGACGTTTTACTCAGGATACTTGTCCGTCAGGCAAGTCAAATTCTTGTTCACTTCAAAAAATCCACTTGTCCCAGACAAGCGGACAAGCATTAATCTCGAGCCACTCGACCACATTAATATGATATAATTTGTTTCCCCCCCAGCAGAGATGACTCTCTGGCTTGTGCGGTATGTATGAAAGATGATAAAGGAACAAGGCATCTGGTCTCACATACGTTATCAAGGTGCTTCCATTCCTCAGCCCACTCGCGGTCTGTCAGCCGATGATCAATCACTTCCTCTTGACGTGCTCCATGCACGGCTACAACAGAAACACAGCACCACATCAGAATACACACTAGCATGATATGCATTCTTGCCATTACTTCTATGGTTGGAAACATTACTCAAATTATAAACCAGTTGAAACCATGCTTGAAATTGCTGTAAAATAGCAAATATATACATACACCTGTGACTGCCCAGCAAGCAATTATAAGATGTCTACTAGCCGTCCAAACACAGCCCTGATGTCTAGGCTAAAGTGAAAACTTAATAGACGTCTAACCATAGCCCAAGAATAGATTAGTCAAAGAAATGAAACTAAACACCTTGTAATCACTGTTGACTTTGCTTACATGATGGAATATCATACATCTCGGTTGTTATTATTAAACGACATTTAACCAAATTCAAGGTTATTTTGTCTAGAAGTGGGTTACTCATCACAGCCGGACTATACTGGGTCTAGAGTTAACCGAGGCAGTGAAATGATGGCTATTGCTTGCTTGCAGGGGCGTCGCACCCGTGGGGGATGTGGGTGTTTTAACACCCACACTTTTCCCGGTGAGAGGGTTCAACACCCACACTTTTCCCGGTGAGAGGGTTCAACACCCACACTTTTCCCGGTGAGAGGGTTCAACACCCACACTTTTTCCGCAGTTTTGCACAAACGCTTTCGGAATGCCACAATTCTCATTATAATATTAAACCGTTCGGTACGGCATTCACGGGTCAATTTGCGCGTGTGAATTGCGTATTGTTTTTGTTTTTTTGCTGTGTGCATAGTCTACGTGCTGATATGAGCAAATATCCAATCACTATACACAGTGCTAGACATGCTTGCAATGCTGGTGTCAGAGAGTTATACTCACAGAACACTAGGCCTATAGTTATTCACAATCACGAAAGTTCATTATTTGCATGCGTTTTAAAGCCTTGCCGGTTATTCGCGTGCTTATGCACCATTTTAACGTGCAGAGCGCGCGCACTAAACTTGATTACTGGACTAAGTAGTCTTACTGCGCTAATACTATCAAATACACACAAGGTTAACATAAACACAGTCGATAATGTGTAAAGTGAAAGTAAATTCGCGTGTGTCTGTATATTAGATGCACGACATTGACAGCAGCGCCTTTAGAGAACGCGCTGTCCTTAAAGGGACAGTTCACCTCTAAAATTATGTCATTATTTACTCACTCTAATGTTGTTCCAAACCTGTATTCATTTCTTCTGTTGAACACAGACAGTTGAATACCAGACAGTTGATGGTAGCCATTGACTTCATATTATTTCCTACTATGGGGATGTTAATGTTAATGTTGCCTCTGGCTTGGCGTGCTCAGTTGGGGACACTACATTTTTCAACTAAACATTGAAATAAATCTAATTAATAAACTAAATTAACCATTTAAACTAAATTACTGATCGAATTATTGATCTAATGCCCAAACTGTCACTGTATGATAATTTGAATGAACTGATGACATCAGCGTTTTTTCCAGAATGGCTATACAGCTGAATAAAATTATGCTGCATTATTTTCCTGTTTAACACTGTAAAGCTGCTTTGAATCAATCTACATTGTTAAAAGCGCTATATAAATAAAGTTGACTTGACTTAATAAAACTACAAAATACATAGAAAATCGCTCTGTTCTTGACTGAAAAACATTAATACAGTAGCTTTAATAAGAATCAATGTATATTTTATAGTGAAGTCTATGTAGTGTTTTATTTTTACATTTATTCATTAAATTTCATACTTAAATGCTGCTGTACAGCTTTGAGCTGCCAGTGTAAATCTTTATGTATATTTATTATATATTATACCAGGGATGGGCAACTCCAGTCCTCGAGGGCCACTGTCCTGCAGAGTTTAGCTCCAACCCTAATCAAACACACCTGAACCAGCTAATCAATGTCTTCAGGATTACTAGTAGGCTACAGGCAGGTGAGTTTTATCAGGGTTGGAGCTAAACTTTGCAGGACAGTGGCCCTCGAGGACTGGAGTTGCCCATCCCTGTATTATACTATTCACTAGGAATGTGTACACGTTTTTTTAAAGTAAAGTTTTAAGTTTAAGTAAGGTTTTTCAAGTCTTTTAATTAAAATAAAAAAAATTAGCATTTTTTTTCTCCTTAACCTCTTTCTGTCCCCGTCACCTAAGAATAGAATAGCAAAAAACTGATGTGACTAGCCATCAGAACCCAACCGAACACCGTGGTTAAAAAAAAACGAGGTATGTATAATATATATATATATATTATATTTTGTATGTTATACCTTTTGTACCCTTCTGTCATTGTATTCATCGTTTTTATTGTTAACAAACAAACCACATCCATCCCCCACACTTTTGAAAAGCTTGCTACGCCTCTGCTTGCTTGGTCAGTTCTTTTGGCTGACAACCAGTGTTAATTTTGACAGCAAATTTTGATTTAGTTTTAGTCGTAGTCTTTTGACTAAAATGCAATTTAGTTTTAGTCATATTTTAGTCAGCTGAATTGTTTTTAGTTTTAGTCTAAAAAACGCTTAAAACAAGCCGTTAATCAGTCCCTCCAGAAAAACGTGATTATGCGATCGCGTGATTTAATGCATAATCAGCCGCATATTTATGCGGGGGCCGCATTTTTTCAAATACGCCGCACTTTCGCCGCATAAATTGCCTATTTCCGCGTGCAAAATATGCGGGGCTAGCATGATTTCATAATCCCCGCATTTTCGTTGCAAAAAAAGTCACATATACATATTAGCAGAAAGTTGACAAATGTTCGTTTACTTCACACAAGAGCCGCCATTTCCCCCTGTTGCCATGGGAACACTTTGAAGTGACGTAATTACCTGACGTGAACGTCATCGAAAAGCTGCAAACCCCCGTGGAGAAACCATAGATACCAGTGAAACCATGATGAAGCGCAAACTCCCATTGGCCAACAAACATAACAGCAAAAGAGCAAAGCAGTTTCCCAGTGTGATGACCGATTTCAGAACAGCATCATGAAGCTTCAGAGCGTTATGAGTCAGTGAGTCGATTCAGCGGTTCAGAGCGTTATGAGTCAATGAGTCGATTCAGCGGTTTGAAGCGTTATGAATCAGTGAGTCGATTCAGCGGTTTGAAGTGTTATGAATCATTGAGTCGATTCAGTGGTTTGAAGCGTTATGAATCAATGAGTCGATTCAGCGGTTTGAAGCGTTATGAATCAATGAGTCGATTCAGTGGTTTGAAGCGTTATGAATCAATGAGTCGATTCAGTGGTTTGAAGCGTTATGAATCAGTGAGTCGATTCAGCGGTTCAGAGTGTTATGAATCAGTGAGTCGATTCAGAGGTTTGAAGCGTTATGAATCAGTGAGTCGATTCAGCGGTTTGGAGCGTTATGAGTCAGTGAGTCGATTCAGCGGTTTGAAGCGTTATGAATCAGTGAGTCGATTCAGTGGTTTGAAGCGTTATGAATCAGTGAGTCGATTCAGCGGTTTGAAGCGTTATGAATCAATGAGTCGATTCAGCGGTTTGAAGCGTTATGAATCAATGAGTCGATTCAGTGGTTTGAAGCGTTATGAATCAATGAGTCGATTCAGTGGTTTGAAGCGTTATGAATCAATGAGTCGATTCAGTGGTTTGAAGCGTTATGAATCAGTGAGTCGATTCAGCGGTTCAGAGTGTAATGAATCAGTGAGTCGATTCAGCGGTTTGAAGCGTTATGAATCAATGAGTCGATTCAGTGGTTTGAAGCGTTATGAATCAATGAGTCGATTCAGTGGTTTGAAGCGTTATGAATCAGTGAGTCGATTCAGCGGTTCAGAGTGTTATGAATCAGTGAGTCGATTCAGCAGTTTGAAGCGTTATGAATCAGTGAGTCGATTCAGCGGTTCAGAGTGTTATGAATCAGTGAGTCGGAGCAGTGGTTCGGATCGCCAAAGTCACGTATTTCAGCAGTTTGATACCCGATCCGAATCATGAATCGACTCACTGATTCATAACGCTTCGAAGCTTCATGATGCAGTGTTTTTTGAAATCGGTCATCAATATATAAGTCATTATTTAGGTTTTAGCACAAAAACTATTCTCATCGCTTCATAAAGTTATTGTAGAGCCGCTGTAGTGAGATGGACTTTGTATCGATGTCTTTAGTGCTTTTATGGGTCTTGAGAGTGTGCAGTGCATTGAGCCAATGGAGGCCTTTCTGAGCATCAGATTTACACTAAAATATCTTCATCTGTGTCTGAAGATGAACGGAGGTCTGACGGGTGTCTAACGACATGAGGGGACGTCATCAATGACAGAATTTACATTTTTGGGTGAACTATCCCTTTAAGAGATTGCACTTTGTGCATTGGAAGCACTCAAATGTCTTTAAAACAGGAAGTTATTTATTCATTTTTCAGAAGTTGTAGCATATTCCTTTTGTAAAGCTACAGAACTTGTTTGACTCAATGTTTTGTAAATTTGAGCCGTGTGTTTATTAAGGTCTTCAATAAAACAAGATGAGAACTTAAATATTCCCAGCACTTTCTGTGATGTAGTGCTTTTTTCCTCTTTCTCATCAAACCGCAGTTTTTGCAAGTTTCCGCAATTTTATCGCATTAATATCCCGCATTTTCCATCGCATTTTTTTAGAAAACGTGCAGCATAATCAAGGATATTTTCCCGCAACAATCACAAAAAAAAGCCGCATTTTTCTGGAAGGACTGGTTAACTGTTAAAGATTGCAAAGGTACATGCGTGCACCGAACCGAAAGCCCTGTACTGAAACGGTTCAATACGAATACGTGTACCGTTACACGCCTAACGAGTAAACGAGGGCTTAAGTAGTTTATTGGTTTACTTTACTATGGACTACGCCAATCTGACCTGTCTGCCGGTGGCGATCCCGGACGTCCCTGTGCTCTGCATGTCTGTAGGCGTCTCTGTAGTGGTGGGCGAGTGCCATGTCTTCCAACCGGTAATGCTGCGGGGCAGGGGGGTTAGGATGTGGAAGGCCATTGGGTGGGTGCGTTGGTAGGCCGTTGGGGGGTGGATGGGCAGGTAAGCCACTGCTGGGGCTGAAGCGCTGACTGGGGCTCACTGTGCATGGACGTTTGGCCAGGTGTTCCGGGTGCAAGCCATCCCTGTCCCCTGCGCTCTCTTTGGTCCTGTTAGAAGAAATGCTTTTAGGACATATCGAAGAGGAAACAAGGCCATTGATAGCTTTACATTCTTGCAGTCTAACTCATCCCCCTCTTGTGTCCAAATGTTGAGCCCAGCTGTGAGCCATATGTGGACTCTGGCCTTCATATACCAAGAAGCGGAGTTAAATCCCAACCCCTTAATCTTTCCCGTTCTCACCCGTTTCTGTCTCTCTCCTGAACTGCTGTACTGTGAGAGCTGCTCCCTTTGGCAGATGTTCAGTGACACTGGCGTTTTGGAGCCATCTGGCTGGCCTGTGCTTCAGTGTTGATAATAATCTGTTTAGCTGAGTGCAGCGGCCAGGCATTCAGGGCTAAAGCTCCTACATGTGTGTGCGAGGAGTGTGCGAGAGGACTTGAGAGTAGAGTACAGTTGGCTCGGACATCTGACTCTGGCTACATATACGACACCCCATCATGCCCGCCTCCGCAACCAACCTAGCCCAACCAATCCGAGCTTTTGCAGCATTTCTACAGTTGTGGCCACAAATTAAAGCAACAGCTGGGGCTCCTGGCGTGATATGGTAAGCTTAGGGTTCTGAGATGGAGGTGTATGGATTACAGTAGGGGATTGCCTGTTCCTCTACCCCCACCTTCTCTCTCTCTCTCTCTCTCTCTCTCTCTCTCTCTCTCTCTCTCTCTCTCTCTCTCTCTCTCTCTCTCTATTCATCCCTCCCCCCGGATCAGTTCAAGCAGGGGTTCAGCAAGATCACCATCTGGACACATCGCTGACATATGGGCAGCTACCAGGGAACTAACAGGAGAGTGCGGATGAGAGAGTAGAAGAAAAACAAAAGCAGACGAACAGGAATATCAGTGCTTTTTTGATTTGTCTAGAGCAGTGGTTCTCAAATGGGGGTACCTGAGATTTTAAAATATAGCCTACATATATTTAAAAAGTATTTATTATTTAATAAAATGTTCATAAAATGAATTTTATATTCAGTAGGCTATTCAATTTCATTATCCTAAAAACCCAGAGTCTCCCCCATAAATAAGACAAAACTAGTTTTTGGATAGGACAGTATAGACCAGTGGTTCTCAAATGGGGGCATGTGACATTTTAAAATATAGCCTACATAATATTTAAAAAGTAGCATCCATGCAAAAATCCTTTAAAAATAATTATTTAATAAATATAAGTACAAGTTCATAAAATGTATTTTATATTGAGTAGGCTATTCAATGTCATTATCCTAAAAACCCAGAGTCTCCCCCATGCCAGGATGGTTTGACCCAACCTGCCGCCTGGCATCACCTGTCAATCACTTGGATCAACGATAGGGTGACCAGACGTCCCCGTTTCCCGGGGACAGTCCCGGTTTTTAATGTTCTGTCCCCAACTGGAGTTGTCTCCGGAAATGTCCCCGTTTTACAGCTCGTTCCAAACAACCCGCAGATATATTGGGAAAAAAGCACCCAACCAACATCATACAGCAGCGGCTGGTTTTAGGAGCAATCGTGTAGTGATTATTTTCACCAGCAGATGGCGCTGTGAGCTACGCTGATTCAGAGCGAGTCGAGAGCAGACAGAGCGCCATTATCGTCAAATATCAAAAGAAACCTCGTTAGCGCTTTCAAGGTAGTACCATACTAACTAATGGTGTTTAATTTAAAGTTATATTGTTTGTTTGTGATTTATAACTGAGCCTCAACAGCTGCGGGATTGTTTTGCCCCCAAAAGTTTCGCAGTCACAACGCAGTGATTACCTTACCACACATCTGAACTATAACTTAAATAAAAAATAAAACACACTTGCAACCAATACATGTGCAGAATACACACACTTTCTGCTTAATATAAGCCTAAAATGCTAAATAACAAGACCAATTAAGGACAGTAAGAATTATTTTCAAGCATAAACGTTAAAAAAGTAATTTATATAGTATAAACTTAAATACAATTATAAAATGTTACAATATTTGTTGAATAGTTTTCTTTATCATATTTATGTTCTTGTTAATTAATGTTACAATATTGTTTTGAACTGCTTATTTACAATGGTTAGCTTACCATGAACTGTTTTCATTGTTTTCTTATTGTATTAAATCCAGACCAAAAATCCTAATAATCAAACTAAATCATAATAATTATTAATGTTAATATAAATATAGGGACTCCACAACGACAACAAAAACATTCAAAAATGTATTGTCCCTGTTATTTAGTTAAAATATAATAACAAATGAGATTTGAGTGATATTTTGACCACTCAAAGGGGAAATGCCCCCGGTTTCCATTTCAGAAATATGGTCACTGTTTTCACTACATTAGTTTCAATCACTACATTTTAGTGATGAGAAATATTTGCAATAAATTTAGTCGAAATCGTTTCTTTTTTTCAAATGTTTGAATTTTGTATGTGTTTATCTGTTCCAAAGTCTAATAAATCAGACACTGATGGCACAGTGCTCTGTTTTAAAGGGATAGTTCACCCAAAAATAAGATATTTAGAAGAATGGTTGTAACAAAGCAGAGAGAGCAACCATAGTATTTTTTTAATGGTTGCTCTATCTGCTTTGTTACAAACATTCTTCTAAATATCTTCTTTTGTGTTCAGCAGAATAAAGAAACTCATACAGATTTGGAACAACTTGAGGCTGAGTAAATGATGACAGAATTTTCATTTTTGGGTGAACTATCCCTTTAAGTCTTTCTTTTTTTTAACCAAAAAGGCTTTGCGCTGGTTAGGGGGTACATCACTGAAAAAAAGGTTGAGAACCACTGGTCTAGAGCACTAGATTTCTCACCATTGTATCACAGTAGCTATGCTTTTGTGTGATGCTAGCGCTTCACAGTCTGTTTCTACTCCACGCCACTCACACTTCCACCTTCCCTCCACCCTCCTCACTGTCTCTTTCTGTGTGGCCTAACCTTTCCACACCCTCCGCTCATTGCATCGAGTGTGTGTGTGTGCGCGTTTCAAAGCCAGACAGGAAGAAGTATGCCCAGGGCAAGGTTGTGTTGACATTTACTGTAGCTGTCCACATTTTTCCCTTTTGCTTGACTTTGTAGGTATTTATGACTTGAGGTATTTGTTATGAAAATGGTACACAGAAAGACAAGTTTGTGTGTGTACCTGTCCGGGGTACGTCTCTTGCCGTGTTCGTTGAGTTCCAGCATGATCTCGGAGGAGTCCAGTGGAGAGCTGGCGTTGGCATCCAGCAGAAGCTGTTCGTGCTGGGCCAGATACTGTGCTGGGGTCTGCTTTGCCATCCGGGCACAGTGAAGCAGCTCCCTCTGCAGGAGGGGCAAGTTAGCCTGCCGGACAGAAAGAGAAAGAACATGTGGGTGGGGATGGGCATTTCAAGCAAAAATAATATTCGAAGATCGCTTATTCGATTTTTATTCGAAAATCGCAACTCCTCCCCGCATGCACGCATGTAAACAGAAAGAGAGAGAGACCATTCACACTCTCAATCTGTACGATAACAAACTGTTTAATTCATTAGGGAATAGGCTATATCAACTCAAGCCATATAATTATTGTAACATGCTGAAACATATGACTGTTATTTGACATCGCCCCAAGTTACCGCAACCGTTAAATGCCACAAGTCTACAGTGTGCACGTGAGGCGATGTGTTCTTCTTCTGTTGTCTCAGGGTGTTTTTACTCTGGCAGTTTAGTTCGAAATGGAGCACGGTTCGCATTAAAAATTGCTAATGTGAAAGCTTACATACAGAGCTTGGTGTGCACTGAGGTATCGAACCCGAGAACACACAACCGGAGTTCGGTTGCACTCGGAGCTGTGCCGCGATTCACGTGAATGTGAAACAACACTCGGGTGTGCACTTGTTCAGGAAGAAAAGTAACCAGCGCATGCGTTTTAGCCGATTGCAATGTCATTAGTTCAATAACACACATGTAAGTGATGATAGTGTTGATGATTTACCTGAGATACGATCGCGAGAGCGAGCCTGCAGTGTATTCGCGCATAGAGTGCAATCAGGGCAGCGAATTAATGGCAATTCACGTCTTCTCAAAAGAGTCTGTTTGCAGCAGCAAAGCCGCCTTCCAGCGACACACATGCGGTAAACCCAAGTGTTGTTTACTCAGCTGCACATAATAGCACCAAATTAATTTAAAAAATCCCAATATATTTGACCCGCTATCTGTTTACTATCATGCCCGTGCACGTTTGTGATGACGTTAGATGAACGCAAACGCACTAGGGTTCAAGTTGAGTGTGAAACCAGACCAACACTGCGGAGGCGAGGGAAGAATCAGCTCGGACCGCAGCAAACGTGCCCAGTATAAACACCCTGAGCGCGGACTGACCGCTTTAGGTGTTATTGGCAGCGCCTCCCTCTGGTCACATGAACGCGTCACCACCACACCGAAAACATGGGGATTTTTTTTAGGGCGATAATCGCACAAACTATTCGATATTCTATAATTAAAGGTCCCGTTCTTCGTGATCCCATTGTTCAAACTTTAGTTAGTGTGTAATGTTGCTGTTAGAGCATAAATAATACCTGTAAAATTATAAAGCTCAAAGTTCAATGCCAAGCGAGATATTTTATTTAACAGAAGTTCCCTTTCAAAGCCTACAGCGAACGGCCGGCTTGGACTACATCCTGGTACTTCCTTCATAAATGACGTCAGTAGAACAGTAGAACAGACTAACCTCCGCCCACAAGAATACGTGAAAAAAGGGGGCGTGGTCTTGTTGCTCTCCCACGTGGAGAAGAGGAAGTGTTGCGAGTGTGTTTGTCGCCATGTCGTCGAGACGCTGTTATTTTCATCCCGGAGTCAAATCGCCTTTGTTTGGCTTTCCCAGGGACGCTGTAGAGATCATTGAGCGCATATATCTCCCGTTAAGAGGCGTGACCTTTCCACGTGCGCTAAGCTGCTGTCCAATCACAACACAGGAACCGCTGGCACAATCAGAACTCGTTACGTATTTCTGAAGGAGGGACTTCATAGAACAAGGAACTCATCAGCCGTTTTTAGGACAGTGAAAACAGCGGCACACAGATGAGTACATTGTGTGAAAAATACTGTGTTTTTTTACACGCGAAACATGAACACATGTTATATTGCACACTGTAAACACAATCAAAGCTTCAAAAAAACACGAAGAACGGGACCTTTAAATCAACTATCTAATATTCGAAAATCGCGACCCATCCCTAGTGGGGAAAAAAAAAAGCATTTTCTAGCTTACACCAGCACAAATATTCATCTCCAGGCTGGATAGTGCTGTTCCAGCCAATGGAGCACTAGCAAAACCAGGCTAGTGAAGCTGGTTCTGCTTGCGTCGCGTGTGAAATGTCTTCATCCCAGGTACAGTGGCATATGTTTCAGCATGTCATATGAATATAATTTCATGGGTTTTATTTTTTTTTCAAACGCCAAATGATCGCGATGCTCACGTTTACAAGCCAGCGTCATTATAGTAGTCTAGTCTATTGGTTACCGTTTTACAGAATCTATATGATACTTCAATTCAATGTTTGAGTGGTAGGTAATAACCATATATCGTCAATATAATATCAAGCTACCATAACATCCATAACAAATCTTCAAATTTGAAAAATCGATTTGCATTATAGCTTGAGGCAAGACAAATAAACAAATATCACAGACATGTTAGGTATCCTAAAATATGATTTTGTACGTCTTATGTATTTACTTGCAAGAATGTAGCCCCTACCAAACTTGTACACGCCGTTTAGACATAGGCTAACCCTAACCCTCGCACGTCCCAATTTAAGGAAGTGGGGGTGGAAGTGGCGTATATGCCGTAAAGCAGTCGAATTTTGTAGTTCTTTTTTTTCTCGGGTTACTACCCGAAACCCGAAGTTTAAAAGTACGATTAAAAACGATACAGACCCCGTCAGGCTATGGCAGACGTGCCATTCAACCTATTGATGTATCATCACAAGAGTCTTGAAAATATATTATGAAGGTTGAAAAGTTACCTAGTGCTGCTTTAATGCAGTCTTTTTTTATCAACACTTGAATGTGGTTAAGTTTCATTAGCGAAAAGCAGAGAAAATCAAAACGATGATCACAACATATGATCCATCAACCTCCACAAAGAGTCCAGTACCTCGTCCTGGGTCAACATTTCATAACGTTTGGCCGTTTTGATTTAGGCCTTTTTGCTGTTTAATGTTTATGATCATGTTATTTTACGTATGCATCTGCTTCCATCCGCTATTGCTTGTTTCTGCTTCCTTTTCGCCTGTGTTTTGATTAGGAGATCTTTCAGAAGATGTGTACTAGCGCCCCCTACCGTATAACAGTGGAAAGACGGAAAATTGTGCCAATGCCAGAGAAAGAGTTAATAAAGTAAGTCTTGTTGGTTTAGCAAGATCTCTAGTGAGGACATTCATTGGGTTATGCAGGTTTGGTACTGGTCAAGTTGGTTTAATAATCAGATGTAATCTAATTAACTAGTTAACCAAAGAAGTCTTGCAAGTTAGGCTCGTTAAGGGGGCATCTGAAGACGGAGACCAGCAAATGCTGATGACCAACATGGTTTGCGGTAAGAGAGAGAAAGAGGATGAGATAAAACAGACACTTTCTCTGGCCCACCATGTGTTTGCAGTAGGAGAACTGCTGCCTCTCTCTCTCACCCTCTCGTTCTTGTTGTCTTTTTCTCTGTGGCTGTCAGTATAACACTACACAGCTGGCTGATGATACAGATGTGTAACATCAACACTCTGCAGGCCTCTGACAGCAGCCTGTGAGCAATGTGCTGGGTGCCATGTACCACAGTGCTCTGCTTTGAATAAAACACTCACACTATGAGATATGTCTTGTGTAGTCTATTTCTCACTAACATACGCAAATGAATAGTAGAGGATTCTGTGGTCAATGGATATATTAACTCTGTGCAACCAGTTGTGGGTGATACATATGCGCTGAAATTGTGAGTTTCAAATCTGTGGATGTGTGTTTTGTAGGGGTGTAACGGTACACGTATTCATACCGAACCGTTTCGGCTTTCGGTTCGATGCGTGTGTGTACCGAGCGGTTTCCGAGTGCAATCTTTAACAGTTAACAGAATGGCTATTTCTTGCAAAAGCAACGGTCTCTGTGAGTTTCCATATTTTATGCTGGACAGGGGATAAAATTGTGGCCCCTTTAGTACTAGAACAATTTTTGTAGTGCGTTGTGCGAAGGGGTTGTATGTTTGGATGACATTTGCACACCTAGAATGAGATTTTTATTCATGGGGTCAGAGCGGAGTCAAAGTGTTTTGTGATTTAATTGTTGTGTATCAACGCACGGTCATTTGAGGAGGCATCACAATGAATCAGAGAATCTGTGTATGTGTTTGAGCCCCGGATCTGTGTGATGTCTGAGGACAGAAAGGGATCAGCGTAAAGACAACAGCGGCTGAGCAGCGGAAAGCACCCACTGCAACATCTGCCAGAAAATCTTCTTTGGCCCACACCACTCCTCTCCACTCTGGGTAAACACAAGTGTGCCAATTTTAATGAATCACAAATGATGGCCATATGGAGCACTAGATCAGCACAGACCAGCTACAGCAGAGCAGGAGGAGGTTTGGAAGGAGCTGTGGACGCTTTATCAAATGGACTTCACTCATCTACACGCACAGAAACCCATGCATCCGGGGTTAGGGGAATACTGAGCGAGTCTGTGCATGCGTGTGTCGATGCTGGCCGCCATCCATCTACCTTCTTTTTGTTTGTCACTTTGCCTGTCTGTCTCAAAGTCCCACTACCCTCCTCCTCCACCCCTTCCCATATGGTGCACCATAAGGAAGAGCTCCTCATACAGATACAGAAAGACTTTAAGGACTTTAAGCCTCATCTTCAGACGGCACACCCACAGACTGTTCACCAACCGTCTATATTGCACAAAATGGAACTGTCCAAGAGTAAGGGTGCACAGATTTTTCAAAATCCGCCCGGGAACAACATTCCCTGGATGTCCAAACTCTGAACCGCTGGATAAACTTTGCAAGGTTCATGCCATCAAATCTTTAACCCTTTAACTGCCACCCCCCTTTTGAGAATACACATGAAAATGCACGATCCAAACTTAAAGGGCTGTAATTCAAGAATGCTTTGGAATATAGACCTAAGTTCTTGTTTTAAAGCAGACACTCTGCAGATTATTTCTAAAGTGAAAGCAATTCAAAATATGAAAAAGTTACGGAAGTTTAAATTAACAGTAAATAAAAAATACTGTACTAAATATTTATTTTATATAAAATATATATTTTACAAAAATGTTTGAATCTAAAATTACTATAAAATCAAAGCCATATGTCTAACCAAGTTGATATCACAAAAATTGAAGTTCCCATGAGATTGTGTTTAGGTGCTGTACCAAAAATAGCCACCGTGTGTCATTGAAATTCCATTGATTGTTTTTTTGATGCATTTTCCTGTAATTTTCTGTCCAAATATCACTTCCATCACAAAACGGTCACCAAATATGAAACCTTGAGACTCAGACCTTTCCGACGATATGTGTCAAGATTAGAAAAGATTTTGATTATAAAGTAGTTTAAATAAATATTGTAATATGAAACATGACGTCGCCCACTAGGGGAGGAGCCTGCTAAAAGAATTTAAAGTTCCATTTCCATGGTAACGCAACGTCCAATTCAAAACGGTTTCCACAGGATGAATTTTCAGTTCGTAAGCTTTCGAATGATACCCAATTTATGATCATTACTAAAACATATGATACGAAAAAAAGGTGATCAAAAAAAGAGTGCCAGATGTCCCGCTAGCGGGACGGTGACAGTTCAGAGGTTAAATGTTCCCAGCACTTTCTGTGATGTAGTGCTTTTTTTCTCTTTTTCATCAAACCGCCGTTTTTGCAAGTTCCTGCAATTTCATCACATAAAATTGCATAAATATCCCGCATTTTCCATCGCATTTTTTAAGAAAACATGCCGCATAATCAAGGATTGTTGCCGCAACAATCACAAAAAAAAGCCGCATTTTTCTGGAAGGACTGGTTAAAGTTAGTAATTCCCTGCTAACGTGCAAACCGACTAACTATAACTAACTGTTCTCATGCAACGGTGTAGGTCCGAAACACGAAGGTCTACATTTCAGTGCATCTCTCCATATTAAATTGATTAAATGTGAATTTATGTACATGAACAGTGTTGATCCTGGATGTTATCATCTGCGATCGTAACAAGAGGCTTCTCCCGTTTGCATTGAGATCTGTAAACCATCGCTTCCAAATTAATCTCTCACCATATTTATTTTATTCCCATTTTATTAGAAATGTTTAAAGGTCTGCATTACCTGTCTTATAAGGAGGACTCCTATTTTGATGGGTATTATAGTCTACGGGTAGTGAAAGCAGTTTATGGGAGTTGTTTTGCAGATACAAAGTTCCCCAGTTAACTGCACCCCCGGAAAGGCATATGGTCTGTGTATATGTTTGTTTACTGTGAGTGTTTTTGTGTAATTTGCTGTGTATGTTAATGGTAAAGCCACGGAGAGAGGAATGAGTTTGTGAATGAGACATTCATAATAAACTTCATAAACCATCAGTAAAGTTTGGCCATCATTCGGACGCGTATACGCTACATTCTGTGTCCAATAACACCTTGGGAGAAGGTTTTCACACTGACAGCTGTACATTGTAAGATATAGCAACTCTGTTTGTTTGTCCGAGTTAGCAACAGTAACTAAGGGGTGTGTGGCTTACCGATAGGTCAATTATCAATACTACTCCAGATTGCTGAAGAACTGTGTTTTTGTGCCTGTTCTTACCTTGAGAAACGGAATGACAAAGGGACGCAGGGGAAAGTTTGTGGCTTCCTGAAGTTTGGAGTGGAACTCCTCAATGGTTAGAGTTGAGTTCTGATAAGACAGAAAGGGCAATACGTTTAACACCCGGAAGAGAAAAGAACGGGAGAGGATGCCGTTAGACACTCACCACTAGTCCCAGGACCAGGCTGCGTACGCGTTCTCCGATCTCGGGCGAGATGTCGTTGCCAAACTGCTGTAGTGTGGTGAGGAAACGCTTAAGCTTGCAGAGCTGTCGGGCTCCACAGGCAGGGGGGAGCTGCTGGGTTGGCAGGGAAGCAGTCGAGGAGGTGGCCGGTCCATTGCTGAAGCCGTTGGGGGTCGAGGGAGCTCCGTTTAGCGTTGTGGGGGAGTGACTGCTCCCGTTCAGCACTGAGGAAACACAGCCACTGTTTGTATTAGCATCGTTTAAGTCGCGCCAGGCTCCTTTGCTGACTTTTTTATCCATCTCAGTCCTGGGAAGCCCCCTCCAGGAAGCTCCAAGGTAGCACGAAGAGGGCACATGCATCCCGAGAACAGCCAAAGAACAAACTGAAACTACAGAAACACTGTGACAGTAACGCAGCACGTTGCTCTGTACTCTTCGTTTCATTCTCTACACACCTCTCGCTCACTATCTCTCTCCACAACATACACACATGCCGGTCTATTGCTTCCCACTGCTCACCCACTCACTCACTAAGACACAACTATAAGAGGAACGTGTTAAAGAGGTCCCAAAAATAGCCCCCTGGACTGGGTTACTTTTATTCCAACAGCAGGTGTGTATCTAAATCAGGCCGAGCACATGTCTACCAGCTGAGAGCAGATTTGCAGCTTTCAGAGTCCAGGCCGGCCTCCATCTCTTCCTTCGGATGGCCGAGTGCCTTCTCCCTAAGAGTAGGCCTTCTATTTTTTTGTTACCTGCGCCTGAAGCCCTGCCCACAGATAAACAAACATTACTCGAGTAGTGGACTTAGAGTTACCGAGCATAATCCTCTGGGACACTGGGAAGCGTATGGTTGTGCAAACACAGCTTGCAGGGTAGCTTTCCACCAAGTCGGGAGGCATGTTCACACTGCCGGCTTCATGTTGCAGAACACAGGGTCTTTCATTTCGCTTGTGCCCCTTTTTATCTCGCCATTCCAGACACATGTGGGTTTACCATGTGACTCCCACACTTGTGTTCTGGTTTTAGAGTGGCAAGCAGGCTACGCTACGACCCATGCAACAGGTGAAACAACAAGGCCCGTCATTGCTATATAGGGTAGCGAGATCTGCCAAGCCCCGCCGAGCCTGATGCTGCCCGCGAATCCCCCCGTATGCAGTACACAAATCTCTTGCTGTCTATCCTGAGCACTCGCACTCCCAGACAATGGCTCGACCTACCATACACACTCTCAGAGACACTTGCTCATGTTACAAGGGCATATAGGAGCACTCTGATAAAGGCTATTGTTGATCTAAAAGAGATTGGCATTGCTCTAAGAAGGTGTATTGTTGCGTAATTTTGGCGGTAACAAACCTCGGTATTGAAGTGTTTAAAAGGAGGTGTGGGATATACCGGATATTATTCAGTCAGCTAGCCATAAACATGTTGACAGTTCACAAACTTTCTTATCAGATAGCTGCTCCCCCATGATAGTAGTTCACCTATAAGAGATAATGGACCGTAGAGGACTAGGGATGCACCAATCCGATACTCAGTATCGGTATCGGCTCCGATCCGCCATTATTTGCCGGATCGGGTATCGATCAGACAGGACCGACCCAAATCCGATACTGTGCGTATAATATTCAGTGCCCCACAAAATGCACACAAAACATTAGCATCATCAACGCTTTGTGCACTATATTAAGTATTCTGAAGCCATTCCATAGTTTAATGTGAGTGTGGCGAGGTGGACGAGCGAGAGACATGGGAGGAGCGAGCGAGATCGGTGTGCGTGATTGAGAATGAACCACACCGGAGTCCTCTCATCTCTCTCGCTCGTCCACCTCGCCACAGTGAGGTACAGATGAATATTTAATCAATAAATTCAAGTTCACGCGAATGCTTCCCTGTCAGACATTCTCCATTCAGCTTTAAACTGTGTGTCGCGTTCGGTTACGACAGAATGAAACGCTCTCCAAGATGATTCAGTGTTCCTCTTATTACGCTTGATCTGTATATAACGCTCTATGGTTTTGCATAACTTGACTTTATCTTGCTGGAGTTTAATGCTATAAACGTGTTAACACTTTCTACCGGGTGTCTGTTAGATCACAACACTGGACTAGAGATTGTGTTGTTCTTCACACACAGTAACTGAAGTGTTAAACTGTTAAAAGAAACGCCTCAATAAAATATTGCATCGATAGATACACTATGCATCAATATATCTTCCCTTTGTGTTTTGAAGTTAAACTTTTCAATGCGGACGGAGCGGCGCGCTGTGACTCAATCTATTGGAGCCGTTAGTATTATAATACCTTTACGCTATGAAAGATTATTTATAGCCTTTCTTCTATAATATGTTGCTGCCTCAGTAAAAAGATGCGTTATACATTTAAAATACATGTCTTTTAATTTCTTAGTATAGACCCTATATCTATAAATATATTAACTTGTTTTTCATGAATGTATTTTACAACATTTTACCAGATTTAGAGCTACACTTATTCACTTTTATGCCCCCCCCCCCCCCCCACACACACTAAATGTTTAGATTTTATACAATTATTGTGCACTTGTGATTTTTTAACATTTGCTGCTGATTTATTCACTAATCAAGTTTATCCACCATCTAGTTTATAGTAGTATTTTTGTCATAGATTGTGATTTATTTTTATAATTTGTTGTTTTTCTTTATAATGAAGTTGTCTGTATTTAGTAGATTGTGTTTAACTCACAAAAGAGTGATTATCAGTTCAACATACTGAGGTATAGAAATTCTACATAGATTTAAACAAAACTGCATTGTTAGGGTTAAAATTTAAATCTGGGTTAGGTTAGGTTAGGGTTAGGGTTTAAATCCGATATTTAAAATTTTGAGTATCGGCCGATACCGATACTCAAAATTTTAAATATCGGATCGGATCGGTTCTGAAAAAATGGTATCGGTGCATCTCTACTTCAAAATTTTAAATATCGGATCGGATCGGTTCTGAAAAAATGGTATCGGTGCATCCCTACTTGTAACACATATTTGCATTGCATTATGAATTGAACCTGGACCATGCATCAAGTTCACAAAACAAACGTATGCACTGGGATCACTTACTTGTTGTGGGTGTGAATGATGCATTGCGATTGGCTGCCTGGCTGACGGCAGGGGGTGGAGGTGGCATTGTGGGCGGAGTTGACCTGGGCTGGGTTTTGACATCAGCAGGTGAATCTGGCATCGTTCCAGCCTTCTGTCCTGTGCTACCTACAAAATACAAGAGTTTTCTTTTAAAACTCTGCCATTTTATTTCCCAAAAGTACCGAGTTGGGTAATAACGCGAATCTCCCTGTAGAGGTCTCAAGCATGTCTGTTAACCATCTGGCCACAGCTCTGACCAATGCCACATAAAAGCTACATGGCACTTGTTCAAACTGTATCATGTTTGACACATATGTTGTGTCTTGTTCACGGCGCTGGATCATGCGTGTGGCATTCTTGTTTCTAGTCGTTCAGACAGACTTATAATATTTCATAGCAGTAAATCTGTACAGTCTCCGCTGATAGAGATAAAGTGTGGCTTTGGCAGACTGAGGCGGAGGGTAAATGTCACTGCTGTTGAAAACATCCAGTCACACCTGTTCTCCTACTCAGCTGCTGCTGACGGGACCCCTCTAGCCCACCACCCAACCCCTCCACCCCCCCATCACCCTGACATCCCCATCAATGTCCTCCGCCCAACGCCTGTTGTCCGCTCTTGTCTGCCGGATGGACAGGCACTTGACAGCCAGTGACAAGTGCAGCTGGATCTGCTGCTGTCCATCACGGGGCTGGACACTTCAACAAGGCTGCGTTCACACCGACCCTCATCTCTGTGGGACCAAACATGGCAAGTCTTCCTCACTCTTGCCCACGTGGCCTGTATTGGTCATGTGACAAACCCTTTATCTACTCAGCCACCTAACTATGCTGTCCTCGCATCTGAAGTAACACACTCATCGTTGTCAGCTATGGGATGAAAAGGTTGTAGGTTTAACATCGTTGTCCCAACAAATTCCAGCAAACACAGTGGTTTTGTTGGGTCAGTGTCAACCCTGTTGGTTTTCGTTTGGGCAGGTGATGTGTATTTCAATGCTAATGTGGTGTGTGTGTGTGTGTTGGGATATTTCAAAAGAAGTACCATCAGATGCAGGGCTCGACATTAAGTCTGTTCACATGCTAAGTAAATCTGTCATTCACTTGTAAAACAAGTAAAACATTTGCTTGTCCGGATTTTTTTGTCAATATAATCTATTCTGAAGCATTATTCTCACCGGTGTTCAATCAGCTTTGACATATTTAAATATGCATATTTGTCATATTTTTACCTTTTTATAAAGGGCATTTTTCCATAATCATATTAAATATAGGCTTTGCGTCAGCTTTCCTTTTATATTCTTATATTTGATATATAAATTAAATTAGAATAAGACACTATAGGCTGTTACCAATCAAATTAAATCATTTACATTGAAAAATTACAACTGCATTAAATAATGTTATGAAATTATTTTAAATATTTTTGAATATACAAATAAGAAATGTTGGAAAGATGAAACTAAACCACCTGTAGGTGGCGGCAGGTGACCGTCTGAATGAGTGAGTCATTGAGTCGATTCGTTCAAACGGCTGATTCATTCAAGAATTAGGCGGTCGTTTACGAATAGGTCATTGAATCTTTGATTCAACCAATTCATTCAAACGCTGAATCGTTCACTAACACACACTGTTGCTGTGAGAGGCGTTATGGTTCTGCTGTGATCTTTGTTTGGAACTATTTTCGCTGCTGAAATAGAACAAAAACACTCAATATTGCATCTAAAATGTAAGTGACTTAATGTTAATTAATTGTTTATTATGAAATCAGTGTCATTTTCAGTCGTGATGGTGTTCAGGAAAACAACACTCTTGTTAGTGTGATGTTGCTTAACTGTATTATATGTTATAAATATAGAAACTACACAATTTTAACCGTGTAGAGCGGCGCTCATTTGTTTTCGATTTTCTCCGCTTTGCGAGCCTCAACAGGACAACATTGTTATCGCCAGTTTGTTTTATACTATTATCCACTATTGATCTCCACTTACACTAACTGAATGCACTTTGGTGATTCCCTAGATATTTTTTGTTTTGACGTTTTACTCAGAATACTTGTCCGTCGGGCAAGTAAAATTCTTGTTCACTTCAAAAAATCCACTTGTCCCAGACAAGCGGACAAGCGTTAATGTTGAGCCCTGAGACTCACAACATCAATGGAGAAGCTCACATTTGCTACTCCTTACCAAGAATGACACTTTAGATGCCACAAACTTCAATGCTCATTCATTCTACAGTCCATAAGATCTGATAAATGTGTACACATTTTGCATGTGGTACTTTTTTGGGATGGATTTTATAATTACTGAATGCTGTGTAATGATCCATCTATGAGATTGTTTTGTTATTGTATGATTTTATGTCTTTGCTGTAATACATTGCATATGCTGATGACAATATTCAGTCGTGCAAATCAAATTATTTTGTGTGCAACTCTCATGAATTATAATTGCCAAATTCTTATACCACAAAAAATAGTGGAATTTGCAATATTACAATAATGCATGTCCAAAAAAGCACTATACCACGGCATTTCTTTTCAACATAGAGTAACTGGCCCCACTTTATATTAGGTGGCCTTAAGTACTATGCATTTACATCAAAAAATAAGTACAATAGAGTAGATGCACAAAAGTAAACACTAAACGTGTGCATGTTTCACCTATATGTTGCAATGTGTGTGTGAGGCTGTACACAGCATGTGTTGAGCAGCAGGCTCTCTGACAGACGCCTCTTGTCTCAGTGCTGTCACTCACTGTGGATCAGTTGCCCCCGCTTCTCTCCACTGTCACCTTCAGTCAGATAGACCTCCTGAAAAACAGCACCCTGACCGTATGCTGGGGCCACCAGCCCAGGCCATGTTCGGAGAGAGAGCCCCCACCGCCCGGCCGAGATGTCATGTGCAAAAATAACTAAACGTACAGGGTCACAGCCAAACTACTAACAGCCAGATAATTGGTGCTCGACCTTAGAGGGATGACAGCTGCAGAAGGGTGACAGGGTACGAGGCTGGTCTGTGGGTTCGGGGACATGCTGAGGGTCCTGAGGGCTTCTGTGTTTTAATGATTCTCAATCTTATAGCATGTTGCTAGCGGCGTCATGCTACAATTTCCCGCCAATTCTGTCCTCGCTGACAACAGAAATGCTATGCAAAGTGTCAAAATACCAGCCAATCATAGTGTATTTGATGTTGCCGTTAATCACACATCATTAAAGAAACTAACCCTCAGGGGTTCTTCATTTATGGGTCACACTCAGGACCCTCGGGTCAAAAATGACCCCCATAGGAAATGAATGGGAAATTGGCAAAAAATATGAAAATGTAGAGTTTTTTTGTGCATACAATCTACAAATCAGCCAGGATTGCTGAAAAAAAGGACTCAATAGTGAAGGGGTGAATCTCTGAAAGAGAAAAGAGTGCAAAACAGACAAAAAAACTCACACACACACACACTTATACACACAAACACACACGCACACACAAATTAACGCGTGCCATTCCAAAAGATAATTGTTTTTGTGTGTTTGTGTCAGTTTTTTTGTCTGTTTTGCACTCTTTTCTCTTTCAGAGATTCACCCCTTCACTGTTGAGTCCTTTTTTTCTGCATCCTGGCTGATTTGTAGATTGTATGCACAAAAAAACTCTGTAATTTCATATTTTTGCCAATTTCCCATTCATTTCCTATGGGGGTCATTTTTGACCCGAAGGTCCTGAGTGTGACTATTTTTTTTACGACCACTTATTTTTTTGGGTGTTCATATACCAAGTACAAATAAAATCACCAAGTTTCGGACCATTCCGATGAAGCTACAATTTTTTTTTTTTTGTAAATTATAAAACGCTTCGGGACCCGAAGAACCCCAGAGGGTTAAGGAGCTGTATTAATTCATAATAGGAATTTAAACCAATGACATTTCATGATGGGCGGAGCTACCTAGTGCATCCGAAATGTGATTCAAGCAACCAACACAATGTGTATTATAGCGGTCGCGGCTGGTGATTTATTTTATAATGCACAAGACAGTAATTATCGTTTGTTGTTAGACATCTGTTAAAGGCACAATATGTAATTATTCGCCACTGGAGGTCACTAAATCAAAACGAAGGCGTCCTCCTTGATTTGGTGGAGCTTTTATTCTGCCGCGAGCGCTTCTGCTTCTTCTGCTCATGCATGTGTGGGGTAACGCAGTTCTGTTTTATCATATCACACACATTTGAGTGTGTTAACGTTATATTAATATGCTAACGTTCGCCCGGCGCTACTATGAGACAATTGTTCACACTGCAGTGAGCAGTGTAGGGTTACGGACAGGTGTGGTAGTATGGGTAAGTTTAAGGGTAAAGTTAGGGACAGGTATGGGTAAGTTTAAGGGTAAAGTTAGGGACAGGTGTGGTGGTATGGGTAAGTTTAAGGGTAGGGTTATGGACAGGTGTGGTGGTGTGGGTAAGTTTAAGGGTAGGGTTAGGGACAGGTGTGTTGGTATGGGTAAATTTAAGGGTAGAGTTAGGGACAGGTGTGGTGGTGTGGGTAAGTTTAAGGGTAGGGTTAGGGACAGGTGTGGTGGTATGGGTAAGTTTAAGGGTAGGGTTAGGGTTAGGTGTGGTGGTATGGGTAAGTTTAAGGGTAGGGTTAGGGACAGGTGTGTTGGTATGGGTAAGTTTAAGGGTAGGGTTATGGACAGGTGTGGTGGTATGGGTAAGTTTAAGGGTAGGGTTAGGGACAGGTGTGGTGGTATGGGTAAGTTTAAGGGTAGGGTTAGGGACAGGTGTGGTGGTATGGGTAAGTTTAAGGGTAGGGTTATGGACAGGTGTGGTGGTGTGGGTAAATTTAAGGGTAGGGTTATGGACAGGTGTGGTGGTGTGGGTAAGTTTAAGGGTAGGGTTAGGGACAGGTGTGTTGGTATGGGTAAATTTAAGGGTAGAGTTAGGGACAGGTGTGGTGGTGTGGGTAAGTTTAAGGGTAGGGTTAGGGACAGGTGTGGTGGTATGGGTAAGTTTAAGGGTAGGGTTAGGGACAGGTGTGTTGGTATGGGTAAGTTTAAGGGTAGAGTTAGGGACAGGTGTGGTGGTGTGGGTAAGTTTAAGGGTAGGGTTATGGACAGGTGTGGTGGTGTGGGTAAGTTTAAGGGTAGGGTTAGGGACAGGTGTGTTGGTATGGGTAAGTTTAAGGGTAAGGTTAGGGTTAGGTGTGGTGGTATGGGTAAGTTTAAGGGTAGGGTTAGGGACAGGTGTGTTGGTATGGGTAAGTTTAAGGGTAGGGTTAGGGACAGGTGTGTTGGTATGGGTCAGTGTAAGGGTAGGGTTAGGTGTAAGGGAAGTGTCAACTGTCTAATTACAAATGTAACTAAAGAAATTATTACAGATGTAATTACATGCAGGTATTTTTTAATGTAAGTACAATGTACACAATAAGTGCATTGTATCAAATGATTAATTAAAATGTTAGTACATAGTAGTTAAGGCCACCAAAATTAAAGTGGGTCCCAATATTGTTCTAGTGGTTCAAAAATCTTACATATTGTGCCTTTAAGTGGTCATATCACCAACGATTTGAGACAAAGCAGTTGTCTTCAAACGTTGATAAAGAACAATACATGTAGAACACTAAAATAAAGGGAGTGTGTAAAGCTATTAATTATCATCTAAAGATCGACTTGTGACCCAGGGCAATAAACATAACAAGGCATTAGGACTAATGCCACACTGACCAAAATAGGCACTAGCTGGACTGCTGTACGGGGTCAACCGTGCACTGCTCTGTGCATCGCTGTCCCGGTCATTGCCAAATGTAGACAGGTAGAGAGAGATCTTGCTAAAGCCACAAGCCCTGCCTGTCCATCTGTCACCCGGCCCAGCAGCTTGCAGTCTCAGAGGGGCCATTACACAAAGAAGAATCCAACAAGCATTCACACATCAGTCACACATAACCTGAGGAAACAGTAATGCTAGTATTCAATTGGAGCCATATGAGGGACTCCAAGGAAGTGCACGTGAAATTATTTAAGCTTAAAAAGACGAATAAAATCCATTCCTGCCGCTTTAAAGCTTCCTGACCATAATCACTTCTTTTAATTCACTCATAGGGGAGCAACACTGCATGCATTCCCGGGGGATTCTGGAAGTTGCCATGACCTGAACTCCCACCGGAGGACTGAGAAAGAGACAGAGGCGCTGTCGAATACACACGGACACAAGGTGAGAGAGGCAAGTCTGCCCTGCTCGGCCTGTATCCACTGTGGGATTACAGATATCTGATTAATCTGACCGGCTAAAGGACACGGTAGGACACACACACAGGACACTGGATTTCACTTTTAATACATTAGAATGAGCCCCTTCTCGGACCATCTGTGCTTCCATAAAGCCCAAACAAAGAATTACTTAGATAAGATACCAAGCGAGATTCATTTATTGACCGCTTCAAAAGCAAATATGTGTACCTATAGCAAAGAAAAATCACTTTTTAATATCTCAGTCTAAGGGTGCTTTCACATCTCTAGTTCGGTTCATTTGGTCTGAACCAAGGGCAAACAATTATACATTGTAGTATTTTTCAGCTTTTTTGGTTCCTTTTCACACCACACTGATTGCTTTGGTCCGAAGCAGTTGAAATCAACCAATATGCAGTCACATGACAACATCCACATCACTCATTGGCCATGGCGTATTTCCTAAACCAGGGTTTTGTCCCTGGCCATAATCTATTACATTGTTTTTATACACCACAATATGCAAACAACACATTTCTATAATGAAGCGCGAATGCAAATTATGCTAATTTGCATCCTAATGCCCTGCAAACGGCGAGCGCGCATCGCTCATCACTTCAAGTAAAGATCGCGCTGTTCTTGTGAGTTTTCGAAAGTTGGGACCTAATATGGTCATCAGACCAAATTTCTATGAGGCTCCGCCCCTCCTCACTACTCCAACCCATAGACCGTAAAAAACATAGTGACTTCATTGACTTCCGCTGACCAAAGTTGAAGCTTTCATAGGCCCGCTCACGGCGCTGACATCTTGGGACCGAGTCTGCGCAGTAGCGATCTCGGGACCGGAGTTGCGCAGTAGAGAACAGGAAGTAGAGGCGCGATTATCAAAAGCCCGCCCACACTCTCGCAGATGCAGAACAATTCATTATGTTGGTGTGAAATAAACAGTTATGGAAGTGTAGAAATTAAAGCTAAAGCTCCAATCTCCTCCCAAAAATCCAGAAAAAAGTCAGTTAGTGCCTCAGTGACAAGTTCACTCAGAGAAGCCGTCAATCTCAGCTGTCAATCATGACGTCACACCCCCCGTTTTTATAGCATCAAATAACTCACTAAAACTAAACTTATTTAAAAAACGAACACTTGAAATGAAATTATTGTAATAAAAACTGCCTAAAATGACAGAAACCATCTTTAGGAAACAATTATTTGAAGTGTAATTAAATTGTTTAGTGTGTCTCGCGCCCATTCAAATACATGGAGAGGCGGGGTTTAGGAGCTATACTGGGACCGGCCACCGGGGGGCGATCGAAGCGTGAAAGCTTCAATTTCTGACTGGAGCACTACAGGCTTGCTCCAACCTTGTCCGCGAGCTGCCATGCTAAAGTGCAAACTGTCAACAAACACTTCCTCATCCCATAATGCACAGCGCGGCTGACTACGGCAGCTGGTTTAGTCCAAAAATGATCAGTACTTTTTGCAGTTGGGCCTGTTCGAGGTCGGATCTCGTTCTCCCGCTCCAGAGTTCATTTGAAAGCGTATCGAGACCACCTCCTCAAGGTCCGCTTTTGGTGCGCTCCCGAGTGCGATTGCTGCTTTCACACCTGACCAAACGAACCGCACCAAAAGGGAAAACCAACTCTAGTACGATTCAACCCAACTAAATGAGGCAGGTGTGAAAGCACCCTAGGAGATAGTAGGGGAGGCATAGAGAGTGATTTTCCTCACAAAAAGCATGTTTTGCATGCTGGGATCAGCATGGGATGCTGGGTTTATGCATGGATTGATATTTTAATGAAACTCCATCACTCTGGGTACCTTCTTGCTTTAATAAATAAAGCATGTGCATACACAGTCAATCATATCTCTATGAGACACAAGAGCCATACTGTGAGATCAATAACCCCAATAGATTTAGCTCACAATGCAATATGCTTTTACCAGACCTCCTACAGATGTGTGACTTGATCCTCAATGCTGTGATTCTGTAATGATGTTAAAACGGTCTCGCTGGGCTTCCGCCCTGACCATATGCTTGATGTCTGGAGGAAAACGCAAACTTATAGGACAGCTAAAACGAACCGTGTCCATCTGCTGTTGTGCTATAATCAGATTGGGAACACCACAAAACGTGCCCCTGTTTGTAATTCCGTAAGATCAGCCGACATTTGCTTTCAGTAAAAGATCCCAACACTCATATAAGCCCTGGATTCTGGTTTCTGTGATGTGAGATGCATGTGCAGGGCTTTATTTAGCTATACTTGGAATCTGACAAAACTTCTCTTTGTGGATGCCCAGGGTTATCATCAAAGTTAAAATCTCTTACCATTTAGGCATAATTTGAGTCTAGTGTATGACCTCGTTTTGATAGCTAGGTACACGTGTGTGTGTGTGTGTGTGTGTGTGTGTGTGTGTGTGATGTGTTTCTTTGCTCACACCGCCACTTGTTCCAGCTATTAGTCCGTACTGAGCTACCTTTCACTCAAACACAATGAAAATCCCCTCAAGGTAAGCTTCTCTCTCTCTCTCTCTCTCTCTCTCTCTCTCTCTCTCTCTCTCTCTTCACATGGCTTCTTTTCCCTGTCCCTGTAACGACATCCCTCCTCCCGCCTCCTCAATCCACCCCTCTGTAATTCCCCCAGTCTCTAGGAATGCTCTTGTTTTTAATTTCTCCCAGCTGCTCTGGCTCTGTGCCCGACCGCCTGCCTTCCCACATCTGCTCCCCATCAGGCCGCTGCAGAGTCCACACAAACAGAGGCCTCTCATCAAAACAGCAGGATTACAGTCCTCGACCCCTGGCCGGCACTTCAAGACCCGTCCGTCCGCTATCCCTCGCCACAGCCATCCCACCATCTCTCCTCATCATCACCCAAAGCTCCTCTGTAGACCTCTGGACCGGATCCCAAATTATACAATCGTCATGCTGAAGAAAGAGGCATTGCCACAAGGCTCAGATCTGACCGGACATTATCCCAATATTCAGCAACACTTAAAAGGCGGCTGCCTATACTACTGTAGGTTAGGGCAGTGTATCACCAACAATGTCACGATACAATACACATCACGATACGATACGTATCACGATATTAATCAATTTGGAGTTAAATTTCTTTTGAGGAGAGTTTAGTAACAGTGATATCTGTTTATTGAATAACCAGTGTTAGAACAGTTGTGATAACTGAAAAACTATTTTGTTTTTCTAAATTTAAATTTAAAACGAGTTAAATGAAAAATAAATTGTCACAAATTTTTTTGGGAAAGGCTTGGTCCAATATTGATTATTTTGGATATATATTAGGTACAATACATGGAACATTTTGGAATGTAAAACAAATCTCGCGATAAATCTAAAATTAATTTGGGAAAACAAATCTCTTAACTAATGCTGTAAACAATGGGAGTCAGTTGTACTATTAAAGGTAAAAATGAACTGATTTGTACAAACACTTAAATTACTCTAAATTACATGTTTTTTTAATAATAATAAAGTTATAATATTAACTTTACAAATTACATAATCATATAATATACATATTTTTTGAAATATAAACATTTAAATGGTGGCTGTCATAAAAACTTGCCAGATTAATTCAAACATGCATTAAATATTAAAGAACATTACAAATGATAATGAATATGGAATATGGTGCATATATTTAGCGAAATGCTCAATTTTTCTAGCTGACTAACGAGTTTATGGACACTGGATATGTTTTTTTTTTCTGAGGTAAATGTGACGTTACATGACATTGTTTACAAGCTGTTTTACTGACGCCTTTCCGCGTCTGAAACACTGATCGAGCGATTCGGTAAGTTGTACTGTTTCTTTTAACACACGTTCAGATGTTCATTCATGTTTATTTCGCGCTGTAACTGGTATTAAGTATTAAGACGGAAGAGAAGATCTCACGCCACAGCGCCAAAACGCTATTTATGTTTTTGAATTTCGTAATAAAATGGACAAAATCCGAGACTTTTTTCTATATCAATAGCAACAAAGCACAAAGAGTATTGCTATTTAATGGATGTGAGGCTGCACTGCAATGTTCAGTTCATTCATTAACTCAATACCTGTTCTCCATTGTGAATGTCTTGCACTGATTACATTCAAAAGCACACAGTATCGATACCAGAGCCGCTGTACCGATACACACATCGTCATGACGATGTATCGTTGTATCGATATTCTGAGCACAGCCCTACTGTAGGTAGCAGACAAGGCCGCTCATTATGTTATGGAACAGGCCAGCATCATATGCTCTCCACACTGAACTTATCTCTCAATTATTTACAACTCAAAGTACAATAAGGGTGAGAGAGCACGCACACACAAACACACTCTCTGTGAGCCTAAGCAGGCGTCTTCAGCTGAGCAAATAGGGTTTTGAGAAAACAAACATTCAGATGGCAATAAATGCGTATTTAGTCACAAGCTGAACAGACCCCCGGGCCCTGAGACTCTGTATGTGTGTGTGAGAGAGACGTCCGGCATGTACGCGTGTGTGGGAAAGTATGTCGGGGTCACCAACAATGGGGCAAGTATAACCATAGTATTAAAGAGTGTACAGACACATTCTCTTATCGCCGTTCCTTCTGTTACAAGGAAGACATACGCTAAATGCTGTTCTCTTGGGTTTCACCTCATCTAGGAAGTGGTAAGAGGGGAATATCTCAGCTAAGCTTGACTATAACACTTTATGAACAGAGCGAAAGGAAACCTGTTTATTGAAAGACACACTTTCCAAGGGGTTTAGCCCAGAAGGATGCGTTCCTGGATCCTTGTCCTATGTCCTAGACATAGTCCTAATCTGAGAGAAAGAATGATTCCTATCCTTAAAGCTGTAGAGTTAGCTATACCTTGAGAAAGCTATCCATTGGGAGAATGGTTCATTATAGCCCCGTTTCCACCGAGATCACCCGGAACAATTTGTACCAGGAACTTTTTTCCCCCAGACCTGCTGTTGTCTGCGTTTCCACTGCGGTCTAAAGTACCGTGAAGATTAGGCAAATTAGTCCAGAGACGTGGGACTGCGGGTGCGCTCACACTTGTCATGTTTGGTTGGATTAAAACGAACCCTGGTGCGATTGCTGGGTTAGTGCAGTTTATTTGAACATATGTGAACGCTGCCATCCAAACCCTGGTGCGCAACAAACACCAAGATAACTTCAGCAAAGGTCAACTAAAGCCTCAACAAATTGCATCAGGACACTTTTATTCAAATGAGTGAGACATGCAAGTATCAAACTTAGTCATTAGTTGATACATTAAGGCCTGGTTTCACAGACAGGGTTTATATTAAGCCAGGATTAGGCCTTAGTTAAATTAGGACATTTAAGTGGCTTTTATAAATGTGCCTTAGAAAAAAACATTGCATTTGTGCATTTTGAGACAAAACAATGGCACCAACACATTTTTAGATATATCAGTGCGCATCCAAACAAACTCTGGTGCGGTTCCATTGATATATGAACGCAACACGGACCAAAGAAATGTAAACGAACCAAAAACAGGACGTGATGTCACACAATGCCGCTACAAGTTAGCTTATTTGACGACGCGGAAAGATCGGTGTATCCAAAATGAATAGAGGGCAAACGTGGAGCAGCGAGGAGGAAAAGTGCCTCATCAATATATGCAGATCTTCGTTTCTGCACACAACGGAGGAAATCCTGCTTTTATGAGCTCTTCGTGAGTTCTCAGCTGGTAAAAATAAAACCATACACTCATAAAATGATGGCGTTTAATCCGGCATTGTTTTGAATGTTCGGTGAGCAAGCTCCGTCGCGAAATATACGTCATAAAAGCCGACCAATCAGGTTGTGACCGTATCCCTATGCCTTTGGTTCGGTAACTTTAGGTTTGCCGTTAAAAATGCCAGTGTGAACGCTAAGCGGACCAGGACTATATGTTTTGTTTTTTGGTCCGGACCAAACGAACCAAATGAACTGAACTACAAGTGTGAACGCACCCTAAAAATGCCGGTTGAAATAAAATGCTGGGTGAGCTCAACCGATCAGCACGTTCAGCGTCCAAGTCCCACCCCCGAAAGTTCCCGAACTTTGAAAAAGTACTACCTCGCGAGCAGGGCCGTTCGGAGGGGGACATATTTACCCAGAACTTAATTTAGACCCTGCGGTTTTAGTACCACCCCAAAGTTCCTGGGGAAAGTTCCCGCGGTGGAAACGCGGCTTATGGCATCTACTAACACGGGATAATTGTCAAAACTAACTAACCAAACCTTGACCCCACTCACCAACAAGGAAATTGATTCAGGAACGTCCTACAAAGAAAAGTCGTGGAGCATTTACTATCAGGGGATCTTGCTAATCCAAGCTGGTTTATGCTGATGTACAGTATAGCTGATGGACCAGCTTAACCACCCTGAATAAAGCTGGTAAACTGGTCTACCAGTACAAGCGGATCGACCAAGGAATTCTTGCTGGTCAGGCAAGTTAGGAAGCCTGGGATATCAGCATCTCATCCGAAGCACAAGCTTTTTCTCATACTCTCTCGAATTGTATTTTGATTATTGATAAAATTGTCCTGAAGTCTCAGTGCCATCTGTTCTCCACAGGGAGGGTGTAATCAGTGGTCAGGATTCTGGAAAGCCCAGCACTACCCCAAAAGGCAAGAAAGAAAAAAATCTTCCTTTTCAGATTTCTCCCAATGGCTGCTAATAAAACCCAGATGTTGCTGTGCTGCTCTCTACCCTACTCCCTCCTATCCTCTCCTCAGCCGCCCGGCCTAAGCCATTCCTAAATAAAGGAAAGTATTTGTGACATTCAGCCGAGCCGGGACGTGCCAAGAACAACTCCCCAGCTCGGCCCATCTGGAGTGTGTTAGGACAGCGCTGGGCACCAATCGAGATGCAGAGATGAGTGTTTGTCCACTTCTACAGGAGCACGGAACATGCAAATTCACAAGAAGGTGCTCGTTGTTTAGCTTCACGCAAGTGGTCTGGGTTTTTTCAGGGTGTGCAGAATCACAGTCCAAGACGGCGTTCTAACTCTGGCGTCCCTCCACCCTTCTGTGGACTTGTTGCGTTTGTAGTTGTTTCCTGTGCTGCCTGAAGTAACCGTTGTGCTTGAGGTGGAGACAGCATGTTCACAGAGCTCACACACCTGAACATCAATAACTGTCACATACTCTCACACACACACACAGGAACGTCCTCGGTCTTAGCTCAGACACCTGGGGACCAAGAGTAATGCAGGCATACAGCCATCACCAACACATCTGTCAACTGATATTCAAAGACGGAGAGTTCTTTAGTGAGAGAGGAAAGATAAGACATTGCTGTTAAATGACATTCACTCTGACATAACTGGCAGATGTGAACACAAAAAGCATTGAGGTTTCTATTGGTCTATGGACAAGCATCTCACTTTTCATAACCTCAGAGAGACAGGGGCCTATTCTAACGATCTGAGGTGTATGGCGCAGGTGCGCTTAGGGCGGTCCGAATCCATGGTCGGCGTGTCCGGCTCATGGTCCAAAGGGGTCGTCCCTCGTCTCTTAATGAGTCATGGGTGTGTTTTAGGCGTAACGCGCAATAAACCAATCAGAGTCTCATCTCCCTTTCCCTCACTTCAGCTCTGCACCCCCTCACCGACCCACCCGTGGGTCCAATATTGCATCATCATAATCATCAAAATCTACAAGTTGTCCAGCACAAAACTTAACATATATGGTATCGTTTGAAAGATTAGAATCTCAGCTTTCTTTATAACCCAATCACTTTTGCATTTATGTTACATAGAAAAAGATAATACGGTCTGAATTTGACCCCGCCCCCCCGCAATGAGAAAATCATATGAATAATATTCATATTTATATCTCACCAAAAATAGACAAGTCATATATCAAATGAAAGCTCTTACCCTCAAGAATATCACTGTGTCACAGTTTATTTCACCGATCCAACACTTTACAGTAACGTTATTATCAAAAGAATCACGAAGATGGAAATGACTCCTTTGAACAAGCAAACACATGAGTCATATTCCTGTTCTGATCACTGTGGAGCTAATAGCTTCAAACAGGTTGTAATAGCCTCGTTCCTTAGGTTGTTTTCTTCAAAATGAGACCATTTTCACATCTCTGTGAGCAAGCATGGCCAAACGACACTGTGATATGTCACCGATGTCCAGATCAAAACATGTCAAATACTCTTATTAGCCTTAGTTTTGATCGTCTCTGTTAGCCGCGATTTTTGATGATGTCATCACATTGTGTCATACGTCAAGAAAGCTGAGTATCTCAGCTCTCTATAGACATGTCGTTCATCCTTCTAGACCAATCAGAGCCCGAGATCTCCCTTTACAAAGCTGAGGAGGCGGAGCCTTCTTTTCGGTTTCCCAGCATGAGGCGAGTAAGAGCTATTAGATAGCTTGCACAGATTCATCTCAATAACTTTTTTTTGGAAGGAGATATCAAGAAAACTTTTTTTCCCTGTTTACTGACGCCTAGAGGAATCCACTGAAACGTCTGAAGGGAAATAGACCAAACAGATTAAAAATTATAGATTTTCAAATAACAAATTAATTAAAAAATAAATCAAAATATGACTTTTTATATATGTTTATCATAAAATTGTGAATAAATACAATATAATATATGCAATATTTCACCACTGGGTTAAAATTTAGAGTGTTTTCTGTAAAATGAGACGCTTCTCTAATTATTTTTAATAATTAAAAATCAGGGATGCAAACGGGTGAGGGGTAAAAAACATTGCGTGGATAGAGAAAACATTCTCTGAGGTCAGGACACTTTTATATATATATATATTTATTTATTTATTTTCCATGCGCATTTCTAGACACTATTGAGTATCTTTGCATCTACCTGAAAACTAATTCTAATAGGTAGCTAAGAGGTAAACAAGTTTTTGTGTTTTATGTAGGGAAAAACAACCCTTTATATATATATATAAAAATAAAAAAAGACAACAACCAGATAAAATTTAAGACTCAAATAAAACTGAAAACTGAAGATCCCACCGGCTACAAATGCATCAATAATGGATACTTTTTACACCACCTCGTAAGTTAAACCCTATTTCTTCTGACGTTTAGCCACCAGTATTTCGAGGGCCCGCTTCCTTTGTTTTGCTGCATGTCTCAGCCTTGCCCGTTTTTCTTTGACACATTAATTTTCATTTTTGTATTTTTTATATTACCTTGTAATGTCACTTCACAAAACGAGAAAAAAAAACTTTCTCCCCCAAAATACTTTCTCATTGGATCTGCGCAAATCTCGTAGGTGACCAATTTTGATCTCAAAAAGGTGAATTTGAGGCGTTTGCATCTATGAAAAATGTGTGTGTTGCTGCATGTCCCTGTATGTGTATGCACGTTGTGCACCGCCTATAGGCGTATAACACACCCTTTAAATAACACACAAATACTGCGCAATATAATGACCAGTGTTAATTTTGACAGCATATTTTGATTTAGTTTTAGTCATAGTCTTTTGACTAAAATGCCATTTAGTTTTAGTCATATTTTAGTCACCTGAATTGTTTTTAGTTTTAGTCTCCTAAAATCTAATGAGTTTAGTTCAATTGTAATACATTAAGAATTTAAGCATTACATAACCGACTGTCACTTGAACTGACATTTCGTTTTTTTACATTAAAAATACACGAAAGAGCTCAATTCACTTTTTTTGTTTATTTTTTAAAAACATCTATATCGTTTTTATAACTTTGTATTTCTGTTTTAGTCAGTAGGCCATATCAGGTTAAGCTAAATCTTTAAATAAGTTATTTTTTTATTTCAGTTAACATTTATTTAATTTCAAGTAATGAAGAGTTTTTTTTTTTATGGTTTTAGTGAACTATTATAACCCTGATACTTTACTGAATATGTGTCAAATACTGGTCTTTCCTCCTGACTATGAATTAAATGGGAATGAAATTAAATATAGTTTATCGTGTAACCAAAAACGAATATATAATGCGTGACTTTTAATTATAAACAAGCTGGAAATACACCGGGACTCTTATTTTGAAACGTCTGCGCCTCTATTGCAGTTGCAGGAGCTCATTCAAGTTCAGATGAGGAGATAAAATATGCATTGTTACAACCGTCTAAAACACATTACTATATAAACATCATAAAGTAAACACTCATTATTCATCAGCATTAGTTCATAATCAATGGCCTGGCATAAATGTGTGTTATTGATGGACTGTGAGCCGCTCTGGAGCGCTGGATTGGGGATGCGTGAGCCGTGTTTTCCAGCGGTTAGATCAGCATCTGTGACACAGGACATCAGTTCTGACCCCATCTCTTCCCTAATCCACCCTCCCTAACATTTTCCTCTCGTTTTTATTTGTTGACGAAGATGACAGTTGATTTTCCTCATAGTTTTCTCGTCATAGTTATCGTCTCGTTTTCGTCGAAAATTATTCGTCAACGAAATTAACACTGATATTGACTTTAGAGCAGGTGTGTGTTGGTCAATGGTCAGTGTTTTCAGTTCCTCAACAATGCTCCTGATCACACCTGGTGTTCAGACCAGACGCCCATGGGCGAACAGATGAGCAGTGCATTTGATATTTAAACAACGAGACGCTGAACATGAGAACTGCGTCTGACTGAAACTCAGCCAGTGTATGATAGAGAGAGAGAGAGAGAGAGAGAGAGAGAGAGAGAGAGAGAGAGAGAGAGAGTTTGATTGATGCTGGAAACTTGTTTAGGCAACAACATTAAGCTACACAAACGAATGAAACAATTTTGTTCTTCTAGTAGAGCCCTAATTCTAATGTTAGCGCTTGGACACATAATAAGACGTGCTTGTCCTTCAGCCCTACAAGAACGATCATTATGGAACGATTACAGTTTTCCCATCAAGGCTGATAAATAATTATAATAGCTCCGCTTTCCCTAAACTCGTGTATTACTTTAATAGTGGGGGAAAAAGAGACAAAATGATCTATGACAGGAATCTGTTTGCTCTCCGCACTTCCACAAACAAGCTCCCCAATCAAAACACCTGCAGCTTCACCCAACACCAATTAGCTCATCAAGCTTTTAATTACTCTGTTAATTGCATACAGGCAGCGTGAGGGGCGGCTGGGGAATTAGACACAGAAGCCCTCCAGAGGACCCGCCTTGACAATCCTAACAAACAAAGAGGACGCGTGCCAAGCAAAACACACAGGCCCTGTACACACACACACACACACACACACACACACGGCAGATCCCCTGCTCACATGACTGGAAGAAAAACAAGAGTGGCTATAACGCCAGGCTACCATGCTTACCATCTGTTACTGCGCTGATGTCACATCCTGTCACATGGACAACTATTACCTGAAGGATGGATGAAAATGTAAATGAGTGGTTGTGTGCGTTTCTGCTGGTCGGCGTTTACTCTGAATGGCATTGTACCACAGTCCTCCTAATAGTTTTACAGGATAATCTAATATAATTAATATTAGTAATATTAAATTTTCTGATCACACTTTTTTCCCAGGCACATTTGACCAATTCCAAACCACCGTAATCCTAATAACTTCTATTAATTTAGTATTTAAGGTGATATATATTTGCTCATGAAGGCTTAAAATGAAAAACAGGTGCGCAGAATTATTAGGTATGTTTTCTTTTACAGATAAATTGAGCCAAAAAACAGATTTAACTCAGACTGAAGACTCAAAAATGATTAAATGCCCATGAGAAGGATGCAATACTAGACATTGCAGCTAAGGCATGACCATTGGACGGTGAAATGCTCGTTGGGTCAGACAAAAACATGTGGCGAAGAAAAGACACCTGTTAACTGCAAAAGAATTAAGTGTGAAACCATCAGCAACCCTTTAGTCTCCAGCGCCAGCATTTTCCAGAGCTGCAACCTTAACCTGGAGTCTCCAGAAGTGCACGGTGTCAGGATCTCAGAGACTTAAATCAGCTAAAGAATCCTAACAAATGACCCCCACTAAAGAGGAATCACAAGCTGAAGTGTTGTAAAATACATGAAGGCTTTATGGACAGATAGGCTGAGAGTGACTCTTGAAGGACCAGCACCAAAATTCATCTTCCAGAATCTGGCAGTATAGCCTGGATGCCAGCCGAACTTAGCCCCGCCCACAATATTTGAGCTTGGGCAGTTCGGTCTGGATTTGATCCGTAGAGGAGTAATTATGCCCGAACAGAAACTGTTCGGACCAATGAAATTGTCAGGGCGGGCTTTAGACGATGATGGACAGATGATCAACAGTAACGTAATCATCCACGTCATCAAAGGCGCTTGGGTTGAGTTTGTTCTAATCCTAAACGGAGAACTTGTTCGTATATGCGTTCACCTTTACTATTTCTCTCAGAAATGATGATGGTGTTGGTAAGTACTCTGTGTATCTTTAAATTATTTATTTAAAACACCGGCAAAGATCGTTTACACTCATCTTCTTCTTCTAACGTGACTTATTCCAGCGCGCACAGACAGGGTTGCCAAGTTTTTACAGCAAAACTCGCCCAATTGCTGCTCAAAACAAGCCAAAAACAAGCCCAATAGCTTTCCAGGGGGGATCTTCGGGTAAAAAAGGGCATTTGGGGGGTAAAATATGTGTTATTTTGGCTGGACTGCCTGCTAAAATTCACATTCCTGGGTCTGTATATCACATAATTGGGGTCGCTTCAACCCGCGGACTTGGCAACACAGTGCAGTTGAGTTCTGTTGACATTTGACAACTAACATTATGCGTCGCTCCGCTGCTCTGATTGGTTGTAGGTCTATCCAATTGAGGTCTTTCCTAGTTTGGTTGAAACACACCCCATAATCACAGCCCAACGGAGCAGATCAGACTCATATTCTGACTAGAATTGAGTATGACGATGTCAGGCTACTGGCAGTACGTTTTGGGAGTTCATTTTTAGTCCATCTCAGCAAAACGGACTTCATGATGGACTAAAATGAACGTACTGGAAGATGAATTTTGGTGCTGGTCCTTCAAGAGTCACTCTCAGCCTATCTGTCCATAAAGCAGTGATGTATTTTACAACACTTCAGCTTGTGATTCTTCTTTAGTGGGGGTCATTATTTAGAATTCTTTAGCTAACTTAAGTCTCTGAGATCCTGGTCATTTCACCGTCCAATGGTCATGCCATGTCTAGTATTGCATCCTTCTCATGGGCATTTAATAATTTTAAAGTTAAATCTGTTTTTTGGCTCAATTTATCTGTAAAAGAAAACATGCCTAATAATTCTGCACACAGTGTATAGCGCTTTTCTAGGCACTTTACATAGGAGGGGGGAATCTCCTCAACCACCACCAATGTGCAGCTCCACCTGATGATGCGACGGCAGCCATTTTGTGCCAGAACGCCCACCACACACACCAGCTGATTGGTGGAGAGGAGGCCAAGTGATGAAGCCAATCGTATATATATGATCAAACTGTGTGAAATACTGTATCCTCGTGCCGTCAGCCGACTCGTTTCATGTAGCACACCTTTAACTTGTCTTTTAACTAAGTTGAAAGTAATACAGTATGAAGTGTATTAACAATATTTCTCGGTCCAAGTCAGGATCTGGCTCACTCCGACTGTACTCACTCATCCCGATTCCCTGACTAGGATAACTAGCTGTTTTTTCCCTCGTATATTCTCTGAGAAAACATCAGAAGTGTTTGGCTGAGGAGGCGTATCCAGGAAATAGTGGCAGGCCCTGACTTCCTGTGTGACAGGTGCACGATGCGGGGCCTGACAGCTGCTGTCTCTCCACAGTATTCTCTCTCTCGCTCTCTCTCTCGCTCTCTCGCTCTTTCTCTTAGGCTATGGCCAGCTGTAGCCTAGTACTGCTCTTGTTTGCTTTGGCTCTTGCGTCATTACAGCTTGCTGATTTATAGAGCACAAAAGGCTGAAACCTGCCCAACTCACACACATGAAAAATAATCACAAATATATATGCATAACCGAAGTGATCTTTATCTAATGATGTTCTCTTCTTCTATGAAATGATTGAAGCCTTAATGGTACAGTGATCCTCAAGGATGACATATACAATGGTATTGAATAATAATAGACATTTGTATATATCATTGTATATATAAGTCCAAAGGTACACTATTGTACTATCTCCAAAAACTATAATAACACTAGCTATAGTACCAATTGTAATGTGTTGAATAGTGGTACTATCATTTTACTACCCCTATCTTCCTCACCACTTTAATGATTATATGAAGGTCCAAACGCATGTTCGGGAACGCCTCATCTCCCATTCTTCCTCTACGAAGAACCATTATAGGGTTTTAGCTCGAGCTGAGCGTTCGTCGAGGACGGCAAGCCAGGTGAATTTACCATTAAAGGCACAATATGTAATTTTTTCGTCTCTTATTCAAAACAAAGGCGTGTCTTGACTCTTGAGTGGGCGGAGCTTTTATTCTGCCGCGAGCGCTTCCGCTTCTTCCGCTCATGTGTGTGTGTATAACGCAGCGCTGTTTTATCATATCACACACATTTGAGCGTGTTAAAGTGATGTTATAATGCTAACGTTGGCTCTGCGCTACTATGAGACAGCGAGATCATGAGGCGGTAAAACATGGCACTGTCAATCAACAACAGCAGATTTACACAATAAGACCAACTGTGTTGAGCTGGAGAACAATGATGAGTTTCTCTCCATCAATGATCCAAACAGTGGCTAATAAAACACATCAGATATTAAAGCGGGCGCTACTGTTGCCATGGTTACTACACAATAACAGCGCGGGTATGATGTCATCGATAGGCGACACACACACACCTGGTTAAAATTGCTTATTTCTCTGGATTCAAACATTCTTGGACACATTTGGGATAATGCACACAAGTCAACACTATATATATATACCGGTATATAAAACACAGATCTAATGGTTTATTTTAATCCAAAAATCTTACATATTGTGCCTTTAACTTTTAAGGCAGGGGAACTCATGAAACATACCTAATTATTATTTTAGTCAACATTTCATATTTGTCATCTGTATTGCCCTTTTTATACCGTCTCTCAATTTCCATATTGTGAATTATTTACATAAAGTAACATAGTTAGATAGTTCCCTCTAAAATGATAATTACGTTATAATTTATTTATTTTTCTAATGCCCTTTTGGATCACAATATCTCACACGAGTTTGTGCGTATAATGGCAGTGAATAGCGACAAGCATCAAGCTTTAAAAAAAGATGTTATTTAACGAAAACCAAAATCCTGAGCTTGGTCGACCGCGCGTTCATGAGCACAGAACTTTTTCGTTAAATAATACATTAAATTTTAGTTCGTTTTTCACCAAACCCTATCAAATAGCGCCCCGAACACGGCACATGTTGCATTGGATTATTCTGGGATATTAAAAAGCTTGGCGCTAGTCTTTTTTTTAAATCTTTCCACCCTTTTAATAGACACTTTTGATACTTTAAAGTCCTGGCAGGAATTTGTATTCATATAGGAACATCCTCTTAAAACTGGAACATTCTGCTATCAACAAAAATGTTTCTCCCAATTCCATTTGCTTTGAAAATGTCCGCTTTTTTTTGTATGGAAATTAAACTTCCTTCTGGTGGATCCCTGGTTGTGGAACAATAACCGATCAGAGAAGACCTCTGCGTTAGATTAAGGTCTTCGTAAGAGCCGCAGTGAAATTCAGCTCAAGCCCATTTCAGGAATGACAGGATAGTCCGGCGCTCGGCTTCTGTTTCCGTGAGATAACGGCTGCTTTAATTTGTGCAAATACGCTACATCGTACGTCTCCCCGCCCCGATCCAGCCCAGAGCCCCTTCTCAATACTTGAACATCATTGTGAGGAGTATTGTATGTGTGTGTGAGGGCTTAATAAGTGATCTGTAGTTAGCTCAGAAGTGTGTGATAACTAACTGGCTGAGGGCGAGAGAGGAAGTGAGGAGCTGGCGTTATCACAGACAGGAGTGGTGATATGAACTTCCACACAGTTTGATTAATACACCGCTCCACAGCAGGGATTACTCCAGCTGGTGCCCTGTCTCTCAGACATACTTCCGCTGGCAACTTATCCTTTTATCCCCCCCCACCTTCTTATTTACCAAGAGCTTCCTTATCATCCAAACAAAACAAGTCAAATCATAGTGGGAACCATTTCTCAGAGAGGTTTACAATGTCCCCTCTTTGACCAGATCACGTCTGTTTTTCATTACAGAAGAATTAACAATCTCACAACATCAGCAGTCTCTTATTTCTTTGTGTGTCCGTGTGCTTTCTCAAAACGCAAGCTTTAACCTGATTGGCTATCTTAGTTAAAGATATGCAAGGCACTTAAAGGCACAAACACGCCCCTCCCTTCATTGCTCCGCCCACAAAGTGCACAAACAGTGGGCGTGTCTATCATAGCAGAAACTAAAATGACGAACAGAAGCAAGAGTTGGCTGTTAGTGTGCAGCAGCACACACTCAAAACTAGTGTTACTCTCATATGGAGCAGAAACCTCCGTTTCATCAGGCCTCTCCAGCACTGGAACGCTTCTCTAATATTAACACGGATTCTAAAGCTCTTGCCTGATTATAATCCTTTCCTTTTCCAGAGACATGCCTCTGAGCTCTTCTTTTTATGTTATGTCTCTCAGACTTCTTTCTTTCTACAGTCTTTCTTCAAATCTCTCTCTAATAATGAGTGGACACGCCCCCCACTGCTGATTGGCTCTCTCTCCTCCACCACGAGCAGACACACCCCCTACAGCTGATTGGCTCTCTCTCCTCCATCACGAGCAGACACACCCCCTACAGCTGATTGGCTCTCTCTATCTCTCCTCCCCCACAATAAGTGGACACACCCCTACAGCTGATTGGCTCTCTCTCCTCCATCACAAGCAGACACACCCCCTACAGCTGATTGGCTCTCTCTATCTCT